>JABZEU010000009.1:0-17536 GCA_014635995.1 Sarcophaga peregrina
ATCTGCCAAGAAATATTTTTTCAGAATTCATTTTGTTCATGATTGACCAGGGGGTTTGAACCGTAGCCTCACATCTAATAAGCCAATACACTTCCTACTAGACTACAGCAACTCCAACGGTATGAGCTGAGTAATATTTTCAACAGTTTCTAAATAGTTTATTGAAATGATAAATTGAGAACAGAAAATCTACAAAATTGATTATAATCGCAATCAAATACTACACGTATGAAAAAGGTTTGATGCAGAGACATCATTTGTTATACTATTTTGTTTTATTTTACTGTATTGATTAACTGGCTGTAGAAAACAACCAAGCTGGTGATTTATATTCACACAAAATTCAGCACACGCCTTAGCAAATTACAAATAATAAATTTTAAAGGACGCTGCTCTACCTAATGGCCAAACTTGGGAAGAATGTAGAGACTTATGATAACTCGCTGGGCATTAATAACCATTCATTTAAGTAATTTTTAAAAATTTTCATGTACTTTGGAATGCTTTTAATCCTGTTCATACAATTTCTTAATAGCCATTTTGCTTTTGGGATAAGAAGACATGAAAACTATTTCATTAACAACTGTTCTCCAATACACATAAAGCTTTTGGCTTAAACCACACATTTAATATACATGCTTATAGCAAGGCATACATACATATTACCAGCATGTTGGTTTAGCAAAACATCTTTACTTTACACTTTCCTTCCAACAAAGAAAATGAAAATAAAGTGATGCCAATAGATTGTTAAGCTACTGTAGTGGAAATCCTAAAAAACCTCAGGATTTTGTTTAACGTATTTGCTCTTTCACTGTATTTCTGAGAATCCCTAGAAATTTTCAGAATTTAGTGGCTGTGTTTCTAACACTTGCATGCATTCGAAAGGAACGCACAACCATAGGCACAAGTTTAAAATCAAAACTATTTTTAACATAAATTTGCTCAGTTTCATCCCACCCTCATTTTCTCTCACTGCCACTGCAACTTTACTCACACATTTATTGTATAAGCTCTCCAAGTTTGCTTTATTGCTGCTGCTGTTAGTAAGAACACACAATACTTTCAAGAACACACATACTTCTACCAATATTCTAACACTACTATTTACTCCTGTTACATATCAATTCACATATTTCCCCTCTGCTTTTTTAATATGTATACGTAAGTATCGTTATGTATGTGGAAAGTAAAGAGTTTTTCTGTGTATGTATTTATTTGTGTACTGTCTTTGTTTCTCGTTGTTATTTTATCACAGAAATTTTTGCTTAAATAATTGTTATTTTTCTTGTTATTGTAGTTGTTTTTGTAGTTTTATAGTACTTGTTTGAAAATATAAAATATTAAAGTTTTTCTTCTTCATCGTATTTAAAGCGAGGAGTTATTGGCAATAAACCAATCGGTATTTTATTGTCAACATCTGCTGTTTATGGATTTATTTTAAAACTTTCGTTTATTACTGTTGTTGTGGTTGTTGTTCTTATCTTATTAGAAATTTATTTGTAGAATATTTTATGGTTATATCACTGCTGCTGTATATTTTTTTGTTATTTAAAGATATAAAAATTTATGAAATTTATTGAAGAGATTTGAGACAATAAATACTACTTTAGGTGAATTAGAACAAGTTTAAATGCTATGCCGCGGCGCATAACATGGTAGTATGTAGCACCAGGTTTCAACATCTCGACATCCACAAGGCCACTTGGATGTCCCCCGATCGATCAACTTCCAACCAGATCGATCATATTGTGATTGACGGAAGGCATGTATCCAGTGTACTAGATGTGCGCACATTTAGAGGTCCGAACATTGACTCGGACCACTACCTTGTCGCAGCCAAGTTTCGATTGCGCATTAGCGCCTCAAGGATGGCGCGCTCTAGTACATTGCGGAAGCTGGATGTCAGGAAGCTGCGATCACAAGGGATAGTTGAGGCGTTCCCCGCTCAACGCTCGGATAAGCTCCGTCGATCCCCATCTAATCTCAACGACAATGGAGGACTGTGGGCCAACATCTCCCACTCCTTGCGCTCTACTGCGGAAACAGTCCTTGGTTTCGAGCGCCCACCCCAACGAAATCAATGGTACGATGAGGAGTGTCGCGAAGCAGCTGAAGCGAAAAACGCCGCATACAAGAAGACGTTGCAGTCTGCTGCTACGCGAGCCATTGTCGAGAACTACAGAGAGAAGAGAAGGGAAGAGAGACGCCTTTTCAGATGCAAGAAAAGGGAGCAGGAAAGGCGTGAGCGTGAGGAAGTCGAAATGCATAAACGTAGGAATGACGCTAGAAAATTTTATCAGACGGTTAAGCGTCTAACCGAGGGTTATAGACACGGAGCGTCTTCTTGCAAGGACGAGAACGGAAACCTGATTACAGATTCGCAGGGGGTGCTGAGATTGTGGAGGAAACACTTCTCTACTCTGCTATAAGGCGATGACGACACCAATACCGCCTCTAGAGATGATGTTTCGAACCCGATCAATGATGACGGCGTGGAGATTCCGCCGCCTAGCTATGAAGAGGTCAAAGTCGCGATTACGCGTCTTAAAAACAATAAAGCGGCAGGTCCTGATGGCCTCCCCGCTGAATTGTTTAGGACCGGATGTAATGAGTTGGTAGGGCGCATGCACCAGCTCATCTACAAAATATGGCTAGAGGAAAGTATGCCCAACGATTGAACCTCAGTGTCCTCTGTCCTGTCCTGAAAAGGGAGACCTCACAATTTGCGCCAACTACAGGGGTATTAGCCTTCTCCCTATCGCATATAAGGTTCTTACAGGCGTATTGTGTGTAACGACCTGAAGCCACTCGTCAAAACACTGATTGGACCTTATCAGTGCGGCTTCAGACCTGCAAATCCACCATAGACCAGATCTTCACACTGCGGCCAAATCCTGGAAAAGGCCCAAGAAAAACAAGCGTAAGACACACAACCATCTTTTTGTCTACTATAATGCAGCCTTCGATAGCCCCATAAGGGATCGTGTTTATGCTAAAATTTGATGTTATTTCCAAATTTTTTTGCTTTTAAACAATAAAATTAAAAAAAAAATTAAAAAAATATAGCGCTTTACTTTGTTGCATTATATATCAGCCACCCTGTATAGTCTCATAGTTTTGCCAGAAATCTGCCAAGAAATATTTTTTCAGAATTCATTTTGTTCATGATTGACCAGGGGTTTGAACCGTAGCCTCACATCTAATAAGCCAATACACTTCCTACTAGACTACAGCAACTCCAACGGTATGAGCTGAGTAATATTTTCAACAGTTTCTAAATAGTTTATTGAAATGATAAATTGAGAACAGAAAAATCTACAAAATTTGATTATAATCGCAATCAAATACTACACGTATGAAAAAGGTTTGATGCAGAGACATCATTTGTTATACTTTTTTGTTTTATTTTACTGTATTGATTAACTGGCTGTAGAAAACAACCAAGCTGGTGATTTATATTCACACAAAATTCAGCACACGCTTTAGCAAATTACAAATAATAAATTTTAAAGGACGCTGCTCTACCTAATGGCCAAACCTTGGGAAGAATGTAGAGACTTTATGATAACTCGCTGGGCATTAATAACCATTCATTTAAGTAATTTTTTAAAAATTTTCATGTACTTTGGAATGCTTTTAATCCTGTTCATACAATTTCTTAAATAGCCATTTTGCTTTTGGGATAAGAAGACATGAAAACTATTTCATTAACAACTGTTCTCCAATACACATAAAGCATTTGGCTTAAACCACACATTTAATATACATGCTTATAGCAAGGCATACATACATATTACCAGCATGTTGGTTTAGCAAAACATCTTTACTTTACACTTTCCTTCCAACAAAGAAAATGAAAATAAAGTGATGCCAATAGATTGTTAAGCTACTGTAGTGGAAATCCTAAAAACCTCAGGATTTTGTTTAACGTATTTGCTCTTTCACTGTATTTCTGAGAATCCCTAGAAATTTTCAGAATTTAGTGGCTGTGTTTCTAACACTTGCATGCATTCGAAAGGAACGCACAACCATAGGCACAAGTTTAAAATCAAAACTATTTTTAACATAAATTTGCTCAGTTTCCTCCCACTCTCATTTTCTCTCACTGCCACTGGCATCTTCACTCACACATTTATAGTATAAGCTCTCCAAGTTTACTTTATTGCTGCTGCTGTTAGTAAGAACACACAAATACTTTCAAGAACACACATACTTCTACCAATATTCTAACACTACTATTTACTCCTGTTACATATCAATTCACATATTTCCCCCTCTGCTTTTTTAATATGTATACGTAAGTATCGTTATGTATGTGGAAAGTAAAGAGTTTTTCTGTGTATGTATTTATTTGTGTACTGTCTTGTGTTCTCGTTGTTATTTTATCACAGAAATTTTTGCTTAAATAATTGTTATTTTTCTTGTTATTGTAGTTGTTTTTGTAGTTTTATAGTACTTGTTTGAAAATATAAAATATTAAAGTTTTTCTTCTTCATCGTATTTAAAGCGAGGAGTTATTGGCATAAACCAATCGGTATTTTATTGTCAACATCTGCTGTTTATGGATTTATTTTAAAACTTTCGTTTTATTACTGTTGTTGTGGTTGTTGTTCTTATCTTATTAGAAATTTATTTGTAGAATATTTTTATGGTTTTATCACTGCTGCTGTATATTTTTTTGTTATTTAAAGATATAAAAATTTATGAAATTTATTGAAGAGATTTGAGACAATAAATACTACTTTAGGTGAATTAGAACAAGTTTAAATGCTATGTGTATGACTTTAAAATTTCGATTATTTTTGTTAAATTTCTTAGAAATATTTGTGAAATATTCTTTTTTTTGTCTATCTACTGGACCATTATATGGCAAGCATTAAATGGAACAAACGAACCCCTGAGAATAATTTGAATCATCGAGCCTATGCAATATCGTATATAGGAGGGCATTCAACATTTCACAAATAGAATATCACACAGAGATTTCACATCTACGTACAGACATAACATAATTGGTCACTGCAACCCTTCAGTCAAGAATACGAGCAACCTTCTCCTGCCATTTTTGTTGTGTGTGTTAATGTTATGCATGAGTGGCGAGATGTACGGTTTAAATTCGTCCGACCGATTTTTGGGAAAGTTTTTCATGGGAATTTTATTTACTCTCTCAGACTTTTTGCCAGAAATCTGCTGAGAGGTTGTTGCCGAAGTTATAATTTTTCATAATCCCGTTTTGTTGGAGATGTTTGAGCTAGTGGTTGAACCATTATAACTAATATAACATATAAGTCTGGCAACTCGTGTTTGAAAGTGTTTGCTTTTTTTAGAAGTGCTCTTGTTAGATTTTATTATTTTGATTTTTTATATTGTTTTATCAGTTTTAAATTTTTAACTTTGTGTTTTTTAAGTTGTTTTTCTATTTTGTTTTATATTTAATTAAAATTTTATTTCAAATTGTAAGTTTTATTTGGTTAAATACTAATATTTGTTTCATTTTGGTCAAAACAAAAACAAAAATTGTTTCTTGTGTTATTAATTTTTGTTTTGTAATCTTGTTACGGTTTTTTTTTATAATCTCTTTTTATCTGTATTTCTTTATTTCTTTTTTGTTTGTTGTTTTTGCTTTTTATTTTGTTTATTATTTTTGCTTGTCTGTATTTTGTTTTTGCATTTTAGAAACATTTTGTACTTTTTTCTTTTATATATATTATTTAATTTATTTATAATTGATACTGTTTCTTATTAATTTATTATTTTTTATTTTTATTTAATTAAAATGAATACGTGTAAGGCGTCAAAATGCATTGTGAAGAAAGAGGGTGAACGCCAGATTTCTTGCTCGTTATGTGATAATTTGTTTCACATCAAGTGCGTTGGCTTGCTTCCTCGCACCACGGACCGATTAGTGGATAGTTCCCTGGGTCTTCGCTGGTGTTGTGATAAATGCAAGGTGGTAGATATTCAATTTTATACATTTTTTATGGGGACTCGTCGTGAGTTTACTGAGATGCACTCTGAATTTGCACCTCTTTCTGCTAGATTTCGTCGGTTTGAGGGATTATTTTCGAAGTATGGACTTTTGAATGAGCTGCTAGAATCATATATTCCTCCTTGTTCTGACATTCATATCTATAGGGCTCACTTCGATTTGATTTCTAAAGTAATGGATTCAATGGGGCATGAGGGGATTATTGTAGTTCTTGGTGATTTTAATCTTCCTCATATATCTTGGAATTTTTCACCTGAGTCTGGGTCATTGGTGCCATGTTCTTCAGTTCCATTCTATGATGAAATTCTTTCCGCTATGTGTGATCTAGGTCTTTTCCAGGTTAATGGTGTATTTAATTCAATGGGGAGAATTTTGGATCTTGTGTTTTTGGGGGATCCAAGTATTTCTTCTTTATTTCGCATTGATCCTATATCTATTCCCGAGGATAGTTATCATCCTACGTTGTTATTTTCTATTGAAGTTGATCTTTGTTTACCGCCAGTAACCGATCGCTCATTTGGTAATGAGAAGCATTTTAATTTCCACCGTACGGACTTTGATCGTTTGAATGCACTACTATCTTCTGTTGATTGGTCGTCTGTACTTATTTCGCCACCGTATGACTCTCTTTCACTTGACACGATCTTGGGTGGCTTTTATGATGTATTATTTAAATGTTTTAGGGAGTGTGTTCCATTGGTGAAAAGTCGTTTGGAGCGTTCTGGTCCTCCATGGAATTCGGCTAGACTGTCAAGGTTGAGGAATAGGAAATCAAAGTTATTTAAAAAGTTTGTTAGATCAGGTTCTGATATTGATTATTTTCTTTACTCTAGGGCGCGCGCGGATTATCGTAGAATGAATCATTACTGCTATGAGGAATACATGATTAGAGTCAGGTCGAAATTTGCTAGTGATCCTAAATCGTTTTATGACTTCGTTCGAACTAAACGTAAATCATCTTTGTTTCCCTCTGAGATGTTTTACAGGGGCGTATCATCCGCTAGTCACCTTGATATTTCGAATATGTTTGCTGACTTCTTTCAGTCTACTTATAGGCTTATCTCTTTTTTAATACAAGATATTTAATATCTCCTTTCCAGCATAGTTTTTTGAAAGGCAGGTCGACTGTCACAAATCTTCTTGAATTTACTACACATGTTTTCAGGGGCTTTCTTGTCGGTGCTTGGACTGATGTAATTTATACTGATTTCAGTAAACCTTTTGATAGGGTTGATCATAGTATTTTGCTTCTTAAACTTTCACTAATCGGTATTCCTGATATTATTCTTCTTTGGCTAGACTCTTACCTCTCCCTTAGGACTCAGAGGGTATTGTTTAGGAATGTATTGTCTAAGACTGTATGTGTTACTTCTGGTGTTCCGCAGGGTAGCCATTTGGGTCCTTTACTGTTTTTATTGTTTCTGCTCTTTCTGATTGTAATATTCTGATGTATGCTGACGATGTTAAATTATTTTATACTTTTGATGATGATCATGGCCAGGCTGTTCTTCAGCGAAATATTGATTTGTTTGTTACTTGGTGCAGGATAAATTTAATGGATCTTAATTTGAGAAAATGTAAATGCATGGTTTTCTCTCGCCTTAGTGTAATCTCGTCCACTTATGTGATTAATTCTTGCCCTTTGGAAATTGTGCCTTCATTTCTTGATTTGGGAGTATTATTGGATATTAAATTGTCTTTTATTGATCATATTAGTTTGATGATTGGCAAGGCTCGAGCTGTTCTTGGTTTTGTGAAAAGATGGGCTAGGGAATTCATTGATCCTTATATAACAAGACTACTGTATACTTCACTTGTTAGGCCTATTTCGGAGTATGCGTCTGTCATTTGGAATCCATACTATCGTTGTCATAGTGATTCAATCGAGTCTGTACAGAGGCAGTTTTTATTATTCTGTTTACGTGGCTTAGGATGGGATTATGCCAATGGGCTTCCGTCGTATGAGGATAGATTAGCTTTGCTAAAACTTCCAACTTTGGAACGTAGAAGGTCTGTTTTAGGGGTTTGTTTTGTTTTCAATCTAGTTAAAGGTGATATCGATTCTGAGTTTTTGCTTTCTAAGCTGAATTTTAGAATTCCTGCAAGATTTTCACGGCACTATCGTCCTCTTTCTTTAAATTTCTATAGAACGAATTATGCATGTAATTTTCCTTTTCGTAGATTATGTAATGATTTTAACATGCATTATGAGTTTATAGATTTTAATTGTAGTGTTTGTAATGTAAAGCGTAGCTTGTATACTGGCGTTAGTTTATAAATTATTATATAAAAATCTATTTTCCTTCTTGTCTCTAATTGTTCCGTTTAATTGTTACCTTACTCAGCTTGTGATTAAGTTCTGTAGCTGTTTTATGTTTCTCGTTGCCATAACTTTTCCCTTAGCCGCTGCAGTCCGGACTGTAGTGTGTACGTGTCCCTACGTAATGGGGACGAGCCCTCCACGGTCGGGTGAGGGTGGGTTAGTGTGAGGCCGGGGACGTTCGAAAAAAAAAAAAATATTTATTGCAAAACAAAGCAAAAGATTATTTTTTCAAATCATAAAGAAATTGGAAAAGAATTCCTGTTTCTTACCTTTTTAATAAATACTACTTCAGTTGCTTGTTGTTTTATTTTTATTTATGCATTCAGTCTCCTTGTCATTCATTCGCTTCTCCTCCAGAATTATAATGTTTCTGTCTTTATTTTTTTTTTATTCCTTCAATGTCTTGCTAAAGTCAAGTTTAAATTTATTGTTGATAAGAGGAAAATAGAATAAGAGAAATAACTTTTGAATGTTTCTGTTCACTCCTCAGTATTACTTGAGCTTTTCATTTTTCTGATTTCTGTTGGGAGTTTTCTATAATTACAGTTGTTGTTCGTTTTTTTTCTCATTGTACACTGTTATACCGGATGTTATTATTACCATTATTGTTGGTTATTTATTTTAATAACAGATTCTACCTTAGTCGGTTAAGAATACAAGTAGGTAGGTACACTACCGTATTGTTATTCTTTTACAGTGTGTTATTCCGTTAAGAATTACAAGAGAAAAAATAAAAACAAAAATTGCGAATCCTTGTAGTAGAAAGTGTAAATGGGAAATAAAAGAAAATGAAATTATAGATGGAATATAAGGGCGAAGCCTAGAAGGTAGTGTGTAGGTTTATTTCACATTAGGCCATGGTTCAAACCCCAGGTCAGACCTCTCTTACGAAATGAAATAAGAAAAATACTTCCTCGGCGAGAGTAAATAACATTGCCTTGTGTCTCAAAAATTTTTCCTTCGGGGTCCACTATAAACTGTAGATCCTGCTACTCATGTATAAAATTAACACACACAGCTAGATTGTTAACCTAACTGAAGGGTTGTAATGTATGTGAGTCTATTCTGATATTTGAAACATATTAAACTATGTTTGGATTCTCCTACTGGGCTTTTCTAATATGACGGAACAATGGGTACCACAGATAAGTACTATCACATGAAACGACCAGCAATCTACCATTGTTGAAATGTACATACGTTAAAATATTAATTAAGTTGCACGACCGAGTCTAGTTCGTGCCCATACCGACACTGTTCCATCAATAATAACGGGTAATCAAAAAAACTTTTTAGTATCACACTTGCTTCTCGGATGGAGAAACCATTAACGACTATGGGGTAAGTAAAATTTTGATGAACTGTGCTACTAAGCCTGTGAAAAAACAATACATTTTGAATTCCAAGCCTTTGTAAGAGGTTAGGCCGTAGACTAGTTAGTTTTGACCACCCCATTCCAGGTACTGAAAAATATTAAGAATATAGAGAACTCATGATAGTGTCTTCTGTATTACCAAGTATGTGAGTATGTGCCTCTTATTAACATTGCCTACGTTATTAAATTTATTATTGCTTTCATAATCTTCCCATAAAACTTAAAAAAGGGGAAAAAAACGAAAACGAAAGAAGCCATTGAAGCCATGTGTCCACCGTAAACATTAGTGATTTCTCTTAAAACTCAGTTTATATAGAAAGTTTTTCAATCAGAATTCTACCCTAAAAGACAGTTACAACTAAAACTCAACCTAAAAGAAGAATTGTAAAACTTGCACTAAAAATGTGTAAATGGGGAAGAAATTTTCGTTTATTTTTTCCTTTTATAAAATGGGAAAACTTATAGCATATGAGAGAGAGCGAGAGTGCGTTTATGTGGGTTATGTGTACAAAAAAAAATTGTTTTAAGCAATTTGTTGAAGAAAATTTTTAACTATTTATCCTCTAGATATTTTGTAAAATTATGGGTTCATTATTATGAGCAATTGTTTCCAGTGTAATAAACACTAATAGGAACACGTTTACCTATTGCGGAGTTAGAGAGATACTGACAGAGGTACGACTGGGACCTACAGTTTTGTGGTCGCCTAGGAATGATAGATTTTTGAGAAACTTTCCATTGGATAATTTCTTAACTCTCAGAGTTTTTAACAGAAATCTGCTGAGAGTCGCTTTGTTTTTAATGCATGATCGAGAGTTTGAACCATATGCTATCTACTAGACTAAGTTGACTTAAGTCTATGGCAGATCTGCAAGTAGTTTAGATATAGCGAAGCTCTCTGTGAGGGTTTTGAAAAGGGAAAGCTTAACTCACACATCTAAGAGACCACTTTCTTACTAGATTCCCAAGTACTAGGATCTTTGCAGCTCCTGAAGAAGTCATTGTTAAGCATTCTACGTTGCCTGGCATATGTAGTCTGATGTCTGTCGACTTTAAGATAGATTTTGTAAACGGTCTTTCCTCTTCAATTGAATGAAGTTTGTTTGTTCTTCTTTTCACGTAGGAATTCAGTAAAATTTTTCATTCTGCACTAGGTTTTCTTCTCTTTATTGTGTCTTTTCTGCAACATATACAGTAGTGATCGTTGATTAGCTCTTTAGCTAGACATACCACGGACTTTCGTGGACAATCTTACTTTTAGTGTAGACGCTTATCTTATTATATTATTTGATTTGATTATTTACTCAGATATCACAACCAAATTTAAGATGTGATTTGAATCCAACCGTGGATATTTTTATAATGCTCTCTGGGAGGTATTAGATTTTTTTAAAAAGTTTTTTGATATTAAAAGTTTTTTGATATTAAAAGTTTTTTGATTAAAATTAAAACCGATTTATAAAAAATTATTGTTCAATTCATTTTAATTTCTTATTTAATCAGGAGGAGATTAATTACAAATAAAAAAATTCAACTTTAAATAGTAAATATTTCTTAACTTTCTCCACATAATTTTGTTTGCTCACTGTAATGTTATTTATTTCGTCTTCTTGAAATACGTTTCAAGTGTAGAAAAAATAAAAAGAAAAACTCTGAAGTGCAAACAAAAACAAAACCGAGATGAAAAGTCAGCAGGATAATATGTCAGCACATAGCCAAAGAAAAACATTTACACTTTGGCACAAATATTCCCATAAACCCGCACATTTGAACACTTGCACACTCTGGTGTACTCTATGAAAAACAAACATTAACAATTACTCTCTCACACACTTTTAATGATAATAAATGAGTGTGATTGTAATAAGTGACAGCAAGAGTGGCTAAAGAAAAAAAAAAGAAGAAAACTTTAAACTTGCCATAGAGAAACTAAAAGGAAAAGAAAGAAGAAGAGAATTAAAAGAAATTTTTTAATTTTAATCGTGATTCATTTACTGGCATCATCATCATCATCAAAAGCAGCAGCAGTAGCATCAGGATCAGCATCGGCATCAGAGTTCATTCCAATATCGCTTTCAGCCATCATCATAAATTCAAATTAAAAAAGTTAATGAAGCGTGTGTGCATAAAATGGTGTGAGTATGCCTATGTAACAGTCCATATGTATGTATGTATGTATAGTGACAATACTCGGAGAAACTATAAAAATTAAAGCTACAAAGAAAATTCATTGGAGTAAGCCTTTAAGTAAAAGCAATAAATACAGAGTAGAGAGGATAGAGATTTATAAGAGTAAACATAAAAAAGTTTTATTTTCCTTCTTTTTTAATTTAAAATACTTTTTTTTAGCTCATTGTACATATAGCACATACACTTCTATAATTTCTACTTTTACACATACTTTTTCTTGGGTTGCAATATGAAATATGTTGAGTAATCTTCCCCTAGTATGCCCCTAAGTATGAAACTATAATCGATTTACAAAAAGTTTACTTGTCAGCAATTTTTTTTTTTATAGAAGAAATGTAATGTAGTGTTACGAAAATTAAAAATCAAGATACTGTGTTTTGCTTTTACATCGCTTAACATTAAAATTATAAACAAAAGCTTTAAAAACAAAATAATGTAGTAAACAAATTATCGTACTGCTTAATGTAACAACAAACATCAGCATAAAAATATGGTAAACAAGTAAACAAAAATACAACAACATATGCTAAAAAGAATACACGTAAACAGCGATGTTTGAATTGGTAGAGATTTCCAGAAGGCAAAGTCATTCGTCTTAAAGAGCATTCATCAGACTGTTCATCATCATCATTATCATCATCATCATCATATAAAAGGCTAAGATAAAGCCCATGAATGAGTTGATGAAGTTCAGTCAGTCTTGTGTGAAGGCTCGGTGCGGTTGAAAATGGTAATCGTGATTTGAATATCTCCGTTACAAAGATCTGTCTCGTAATTGTTATTGTTAATACAAAGATAGTAAACAGAGGAATAATAAAGAAAGCAATTGTTTTTGTTTACATAAAGTTGTGAACACTTGCACACAGAATCGTGCGAATATCTAAACATACACATACATACATAATTGATCATTACAACCCGTCAGTCAGGATTATTTACCTAGTTTCTCACACTACTTATGTTGTGCGTGTTAATGTTATACATAAGTTTAAAGTCGACTCCGGACGACAGATTTTTGAAAAACTTTTCATGGCAATTTTATTTACTCCCAGACCACGGCGACTTATGAACCACAGCGACTTATGAACCAGTAGAAGTCGCCGTGGTCTAGTAGGTAGTGTGTTGGCTTATTAGACGTAAAAGCCAGGGTTTGAGTCCCAGGCCAGACATCAAAACAAAATACAAAATATATTTTTTCGGCGATTTCCTCTCATCAGATTTCTGGCAAAAACTCTGAGAGTAACTAAAATAGCCATGAAAAGTTTCTCATAAAATCTGTCGTTCGGAGTCGACTTTAAACTGTAGGTCCCGCTACTCATGTATAAAATTAACACACACAACTTAAGTGGTGTGAGAAACTAGGTCAATAATCCTGACTGATGGGTTCTAATGACCAATTATGTATGTATGAACCAGTAGGAAAAGTTAAAAGATGGTTTTCTGAAAAAAAAAAAATATTTGATATGCAAATACCTCACTTGTTCCAACAACAAAAGCATGGGTGGAGTTGATGAAATGGGCCAATCTATATCTTTATATGGCTATATCAAATGCGTGGCGGCTACATGAATTTTGTGAAGAAAATTACAATTTCATCGATCCATAGCTAAGTGTTTATCTAAAACAGTCGTCCAAAAACATTCTGCTCGGCCTTCGTCATCAAATATTGGGGGTCTTCATCTAGACGGCGCAGATAATGTTCCTGAAAAGCTTCCTAAGCATGCGCGTTGTGTCATCTGCCTCTATAAAAGCCGCTGGAGTTACAAAAAATGCAAAAAAACACTCTCCGTTGAAACAAATTGTTTTGCAAATTATCACTCATAAGTGACCATTATTGTACCAATTTGAGTACACTCCTCTAATGTCCTGAATTTTTTTCATTTATTTTTTTTGCGTTTCTGTTTTTTTGCATTGTTACAAATAAATATGCATTGAAATTTTAAAAATTTAACTTGAAGCTTTTGTTTGGCTGTAAATGAATTAATAACACTTTTTTTTTTTTAAAACATTTCGTAAGTGCAACGACTTCTGGTGCATGAGAACGTTCAACAGTGTTATGTTGATACATTCTGACACAGTTTATTATAATAGTTTAGCAGTAGTTGTCGTTGCTTTTTATAATGTCGTCGAGTTGCTAGAGTAATTAGCAACAACACAAGAGAAAAATATTGTCGTATTGAATGTTAAAAAGTTGCCCTATAAAGTCATTTTAATGTTTATAGCGAAACTTAATGAGTCCTCACAAATACAGAAACACATGGATATGTATTTGTGTTTAGTTGTACACACACTCGTTCAAGAAAGGCCAACAACAATTTACCATTTTCTGCTATTGTATTGCATTTTACAACAACAACTAAAGGAAAAAGAAATGTAGAAAACAAAATGAAGCAGCAGCAGACAGCGAAATGATCTGAATTTGGGTTGAACTGAAATGTAGAAAAGTTTCAAAAACGACTTCATGTCAGTTAATGAATGACTGTATGAAACATGATGGTTTGTATGTAATAATATGTCGGCTACAATCATAAAAAATCTATTCTTCTGGTTATAAAAGGAGATGGTGGTGGGTTTTCGTTGTAACAAAGCCAAGGATATATTGTTTTTATATTGTGGATTAATCACACGCTGAGTTTTACATGCACTGGAAAGAAGCAGTAAAATTTAGATGAACAAATAAATTTTGAAAGACAGTAACGTAAAGACAGGTCTTGTAACGTAATTGGGAAGTATTAGAAGAATTGCCTATTTATTCAATTCAACTTGGCTTAGTCTGCTTTAATCATTTTCTTATTATGGTTCTTTTTTGAACTCGCCTGATGTTATCAGTAACTGACAATACCCAATTATCTAATTGTTACGGTTAGGACCAGGGTCTGAAGGCTGAAGACCAGCTTTTAAGTTCAGTAAAATTACTAATCAATTCGATGTCAAGCAAAAATCTTATAGCTGATCAAGAAAGAGTGAACCTAAGGAGAGAAATCGTACCAGACTCGAACTATAGCCAATAAAGGCGAGATCAGTAACGAGTATTCAAAACGATAAGTAGATTCGAGTCATACTTATACTTTCTGATACTTATACGCATTCATACTTATTTTAATATCATACCCATGCAACTCACATCCAAAGTTGGAAGTACTCGTCGTACTCATACTTAACAATACGCATGATATTATTGACTTCGACTCGTCTCTACTTAACATTTACACAAAGCACAAAATAAGTACGAGCACTGCAATACTCACAAGAAGATTGTGTATATGCTTTGTTTTCCTTTTCTTCTTTGTTTGTATATGCAACAACAACAAAGACTGTAAATTTTGATGACTGATTCGAGTCACTCGAATCACTTATAAGTATTATAAGTATTTGTCTAAATTTATGAATAAGAATGAGTATGAGTATGATTCAAACATATTTCGAATGTTGTGAGTTTGATGTCAACGTTGTACTCATACTCATTGTAACCTATACTTATGAATCAATGTTGTAGCGAAACGAATGAATCAGAGTAGTTGAATTTCAATTCTATTGATTAATATTGTAACTGTATATATGAATCTCGTGAAGAGATTGGAAAAAAAGGGCTGAATGCTTACACCCAAAGCACATTAACTGACCACATTCAACTCTGATTCACTTGAAAGGCATCCATTCAATTTGACAACCAACCAGCTACACATATATACAGCCAATAAGTCAGACAGACATTCAACTTTTACCCTCCAATCATGTGCAATGGATTAGATTTTGAAATTTCACTTTGGAATAGACCATGACAAAAGAGAATACAGGGCTGCATTAGTACTTTGCATACGAATTGAATTGAATTCAATATTAAGAATTAAATTTACATGTAAAACGATAAAAGAAAATATTAATACATGTGCCCCTAAGGCACACACATAAAAAAGCAAATGTTTAGTACTCTTAGTACTCTAGTGTAAGTAATTGTGTGTGTGTTATGCATTAAACAGGAAACTATTGTTTAATGTATTTGGCTTAATTACTTTTCCATACATGATTTGTCTCTCTCTAACTCTTTTTTGCTTTATACTATTGTACCCTATGGAACATAGTCACATACATTCACATTTCACATGTACTTTTAATTGTTTACATATGCTCTGTACATGCTTGATTAGTTTTACAGGCAAGAAACACAAATAAACAAAACAATGCAAACCACTGTTGCTAAAAGTTTTCTATCAAATGAAAAACAAAGAATTAGAAGAAAATAAAAACAACAAATAGTTACACAAACATTCATTTCCCATTTACGCATACAAGGACCGTAGGTTAATGAGTATTGTGAACAGATGGGGAAGCATGACGGCATTGATAAAGAGAAGAGAGAAAAAAAAATAAAGAACAAATACCATGTAATGATAATTTAATCCATCAATGTATGTGTAAGAGTTAGAGCAGCTATTAAATGAAAATCCCAATGTTTTGTGTTTTTACTCAATGTTGATTTTTATTTCTTGTTTTTTCTCAACTTTTCTAAGTAAGATTTTACTAATTACGTGTACTACATTTGATAATTCACTCAGCAATGAAAACCTTCTAAATACACTTCCTAGATCCTATATAGTCGCTGGAGTTATATTTCTACTTTCAGTGAAATATAGGCAGAGTTAGTAGAATAAGAGTAGAGGAGTGAGACTAAACACTAGGAACACGTTGAAGGTCTTTTGATCAAACAATAAGCAACACACGACTACGTCGGCTGTGGTACATTTTCGAATCAGTGGAATCTTCGAATGTCTCTCAACATCAACAGATTATTGTACCATAATTAAGGAAATGTAGTCGCTGTAGTCTAGTAGCTAGTGTGTTGGCTTATTAGACATCAAAACAAAAGACAAAAAGTATTTCTTCGGCGATTTTCTCTCAGCAGAGTAAATAAAATTGCCATGAAAAGTTTCTCGAAAATCTGTCGTTCGGAGTCGACCATAAGACGTAGGTTCCGCCACTCATGAATAAAATTAACACACACAACATAAATGGTGTGAGGAACTAATGACCAATTGTAATGACCAATTATGTATGTATGTAATTCGGGAAATCGCAGTAATCTAGTAGATAGTGTGTTGGCTTATTAAACGACAGCCCGTAGTTCAAACTCCAGTTTAGATATTTCCAACAAAACGAAATTTGAATATTTCTTCTGTGACTTCCTCTCAGCAGATTTGTGGTAAAAACTCTAATTGTAAAATAAATTTGAGATGAAGGGGTTCTTAAAACTCTATCGTTCAGAGTCGACTTTAAACTGTAGGATAGATGGTGTGAGAAGCAAGATCGTTATCCTGACTAAAGGGTTCCAATGACTAACCTGGTAAGTAAGTAAGTTTGTTGGCTTATTAGGCGAGAGCCCTTGGCTCAACCCGTGCCTTTCGGCCAGTTGCAAAGTACACTGAGCGCCAAAAGTGAGTAAACACTACTGAAATAATTCATTTTCTTGGGATAGCGAAAAAAGTAAATGAGAATAGTCGAATAAATTTCCAAAAATAAAAAAGTTTTTTTATTATTTATAAAATGTTAAAACAAAAACAAAAACAAAATTATTGTGGTGCTACAAGTATATTTTTTATAACAGAAAATTTTGAAATTATATTAGGTGTTGACTCACTTATGACGCTGAGTGTATATC
>JABZEU010000009.1:18036-34873 GCA_014635995.1 Sarcophaga peregrina
AAAAAAATTAAAACGTTTTATTTTAAGTTTCATGTATCGTTTTAAGCTACTTTCATCTCTCTTACTGTCCGTTTTTTTATTTTGTTTTTACATAAGAACTTACCGCCATAAATATTCTTTGAAGTTTACTTTTAATAGTTTTTGATACTTTTAATGAGTTTATATTATCATTCACATATATCCACAGATAGTGCCTAATACAAAAACACATACACAAGTAATACTCTTACATACTACACATATATGCACATATACACCTGAATGTATACAAACTACATTAACTTTTTTAATTTGGACATATGATGCCAGCTGCAAGCAATTTCTTTAAAAAACTTGATGCCGATACTGATGCTGATGCTTCAGCTGATGATGATGCTGGCAGCAAATGAATTACGATTAAAATTAAAAAATTTCTTCTCTTCTCTTCATCTTTCTTTTTTTTCTTACATTTTTTCCTATGGCAACTTTAAAGTTGTTCATTTCTTTAGCCACAATTGCTGTCACTCATTACAATCACACTCATTTATAATTGTCAAATAAAGCAATTACTTCCGCTGGTTTGTTTTAAAAAACTGCGAATGTGCAAGTGGGTAGGTATTAGGGATGCAATCGGGAAATCTTGAAACCCGAAATCCTGGGATTTTCGGGATTCACAAAATCCCGAATCCCGGGATTTTTAAAAACTTGTCCCGAAATTTTCAGGATTTTCGGGATTGTGAATTCATATGTATTTTGACCCTACAAAAGGTCCTGAAAAAAAATTCTATATCACTTGACTTCAATAATAGCATCTCAGATAAGGAAAACCCTGCTTCCATTGAAAAAAATTACTTGATGGCATCGAAGAATGCAAAAGCCCTATAAAACGAATTAATAGAGGTAACTGATTTAGATACTCAGCTGGCCAAAGAAATAGATTTATTTATATCAGAAGGTAGTGGAGGTGAATATTTATTTTCCAACAAATGTTGATTGCGAGAAGTGTTTTTCAGGCAGGGTATGTTGACAACAAAATTTGTTCAAGCCTATCAGATTACATGTTGGATGCTTTAGTCTTTTCGTTGGAATCCATATAATTTTCTTAAAACTAATGCATTTGCATATACACAATTGGAATACAAACGATTTTGTTACCAAAACATTTTTAGTATTAAGAGAAAATCTCGAGTTTTCCCTTGATTTTTCGGGATTTTAGGATCCCGAAATGTTTTAAAAATCGATCCCCGTATGTAAGTGTGAAAATATGTGTGCCACAGTTTAAATGTTTTTCTTTTCATGTATTTTGACATAATCCCCTGATTACTTTTCATCTGCGTTCTGTTTCTGTTGTACTTCAGAGTTTTCTTTTATTTTTTTAGAGAGAAAAAATTAATTTTTATATTGTTTTTTAGCGTGAATGTAGATTTAAAAAAAGAAAAAAGGGAAACTAAATGTGAGAGAATAAAGCAATTTTTACTATTTAAAGTTGAATTTGACTTGTTTCAGATCTAATCACAGCTGGTTTTACTTGATCATTCTAAGGCAAAAGTTAAAAGACATGTGCCAAGCTAATGTCGTTGTATCTACAGGATAGAAGTCAATTTGTGTATCATGATGGTACTGAATCAGGCAATATTTTAACATTTAGAGGTGTACCATAGGGCTCGATACTTGGTCTACTTTTATATGCAATTTATTCTAATGACCTGCCAACAAAGTTGAGGTTTTGCAATGTACAAATGTACGCAGATGACTTCCAGCTGTACATTAGTTGCATGCCGTCTGATATTACAAATTGTATACGGAAAATAATTGTAATTTGCATAATATGTTTCAATGGGCGTCGTTTAATGGTCTTTGTCTCAATCCGAGGAAATCAAAAGCCTTGATAATAGGTAAGGTAAACTGTACGGCACAGCTTACACAATTACGGATTAATAATACCGCTATTGAGACTGTACATAGTGTTAAGAATCTGCGAGTTGTCTTTAACAACAGTCTTAACTGGTCCAACCATATAAATGGTATCTGTGGTAAAACAGTTGCCATGTTGCCGAAGTCTTTAGCTAGTGCAATATTTTACTCCGTTTAATATTCGTATGCTGCTAGCGAAAACATATCTCATACCCACTTTACTATATGGATGTGAACTGTTTTGTAGTTGTGACTCAATAAGTAGGAACAGGCTTAAGCTCACTTATAGCAGTATAGCTAGATATGTTTATAGTCGTACAAGATACAGTAGGATATCTGAGTTCTCATATCAAATCTATAATACATCTGTTGAGAAGTTGTTGAAGTGCCGTACTCTGGTATACCTATATAAAATCATCTACCTTAGGAAACCCCTTTATTTGTTTAATAGACCAGTTTTTTCAAGATCTAATAGAGGTTTAAAAACTGATAGCATTGGATACCATAAACGGATATCTGAGAAAACTCCCGAACAACATACAATTACCAAGCAGTGCAAAGCATGCAATTATTAAATTTTTGAATGAACAATAATGTACAAACTAGGGATGCCAATCGGGAAATCCCGAAACCCGAAATCCCGGGATTTTCGGGATTCACCAAATCCCGAATCCCGGGATTTTTAAAAACTTGTCCCGGGTGTTTCGGGATTGTGAATTCACATATTTTTTGACCCTAAAAAAGGTCCTGAAAAAAATTCTATATCACTTGACTTCGATAATAGCATCTCAGATGAGGAAAACCCTACTTTCAGTGATAAAAAATTATTTGATGGCATCGAACAACGCAAAAGCCATATAAAACGAATTAATAGAATAACTGATTTCGCTAATGAACTGTCCAAAGTGATAGATTTATTTACATCAGGAGGTGGTAGCGGTGAATAAAGCTGCATACAGCTATCTTGGAACTATTTCACCAACAAATGTTGATTGCGAGAAGTATTTTTCAACGGCAGCGTATTTTGACAAAATAATTCGTTCAAGCCTATCAGATCACATGTTAGATGCTTTAATTCTTTTGTTGGAATCCAAATAATTTCTTAAAACTAATGCATCGCATACGTATGAATAATTTTTTTTTGTTAATTTACATTTTTGTTGCATTTTGTCTTGCTGTTTTTATGTTTTAATTTTAATGACATAATTCTGATACACATAATTGGAATATCCCGTTTGGAATCCCTAGTACAAACGTAATTAATCAATGCATTTTTTAATATTATTATAAATTTTGTTTTTATTTTTGTAATTTCTTACTGATCAAATAAATATTTACAGAGAAGTTTTACATACTTTTTGCATGTATTTTTAAATATTCTGTTAATTCTACTTTCCTACCCTGGAGGGTCAAATAGTGAGACTGCTTTTTCTATTAATAAACGTCATTCTAAGTTAATGTAGTTTTAATAGGACATGTGACGTATTAAAACCAAAAAACCATTAAAATTTAAACTTATTTGTTGTGTTTATAGTAGTTTCTGTTGATGTTGTTTAAAAAGTTTTTTTTTTCAAAAACTTTTACAGAGTGCAACGACTTCTGTTGCACTTCAAAGTGCCAATGTTGTTAGTTGTTGTCTACAATGAGATGTTGTTGATACATTTTGACACAGTTTATTATAACTCATTAAGAAGCAAGAGTAACTAACAACAACAAAATAAATAAAACAACTATAAAATGGAAGAGAGTAAAAAAATATACTCATAATGAATGCCATAAAAAAAAGGAAAAGTTGCTCCATAAAGTCGTTGTGTTTTTAATGCCTCTTCACAAAACACTGAGACACACAAATACTTGCAACAAATTGTATACAGGAACATAAAAATTAAAGCAACAAAAATCTGAATTTGTTTTTGTTCGTAAAAAGTTACATAAAGACTCATCACTCAGTCAAATGATTTGAATTTGAGTGGCACTGCAAACAATAAAGTTTTTTTCAAAACGTTCCTATGTTCATGTTGCATCTGAATGTAGCGATGTGAAATTTAAAATACCTTTTTATAGTTTGTTGCTCCAAAAGGGTCAAGGATATTTTGTTTAACAATATGGGATAATCTCATGATGATTTTTAGAAATTTGCCAGAAGAGTCATGAACTTTAGAAGAACTACTGTGTTGTCGTTTTACATACATGAATAACGCACATACATAACTGATTATTACAACCATTCAGTTAGGATTACGGCCTGGATTCTCACATCATTTGCATAATGTTGTGTGTATTATTTTGATCCATAAATGGCGGAATCTACAGTTTAAAATCGATTCCGAACGACATATTTTTTGAGAAACTTTTGCAATTTTTATTTATAAATTCGTATAAAAATTACTAATTAGCTCTAAAATCCTGCAAACCCACATAAATTCAAATTTTAACTGAAAAGTCAAAGTAAAATCGCATAAAAAACAGAAAAAAAAAATAAAATAAAATAAATTATAAACTGAAGTCTATAAATATGAATGTACGATCAATAATTCTGTATCATTTTGGGATTGGTTCATCGTCACTTTTATATTACATACCTATCAGGTAGTGCATATATAAGTTTCTTTAATTGCTGGATATATACGGGGTGGTTGATATATAATGCAACATACTGTAACAACATTTCAATTGATATACGACATACGAAATAATAGAATAAAAACCATTCAAGCATAAATCATATTCAGTGAATAACTGATGGATATATGGTTGGATGGATGGATGTATATGGGAGGAATTCAAAGTTTTACAACTTTATCTTGATGTGCATGCGTTCAACCATAATAATTTGTTATATTTTCCTTACAAATGATTGATAATTTAAGTCAAATTGTATGCGGTTTATGTGGTTGTTTTAAAATTATTTGAAAATAATTAAAATTTAATCGTTAAACATAATTTAATATTCATATGAAGAAGGAATGTCACCTCAACATTTCACGTCTTCATATTGTTAGCGCTGAAGGGGTAATATCGGAAGGATTAAATATCCTTTTGTTTTTTTTTTTTTTTGTGAGTAAAAGAAGCCTAAAAAGTCAACTAAAGCGCATATTTGGATGTTTCTAAAGTCGTATCCTCCAGCTGTTGTTCACATTTCAGTTTTCAATCCAGAAAAACATTTGCAGTATAATTTGGTTGAATACTTATGCTTCGCTTCATTTTTTTTTTTTTTTTTTGTGGACAAGGAAATCTTTGTTTCAACAGGGCTTATATTAAGTTCCCTAGTGATTTTTACTTTTCCACCCAATCCGTTGGATTACTTACCTTCAAAGAAAATCCTTCGTCGACCATAATTCCGGCTAATTCAAGTCCTATATCGCTCAGTACTGCTATATCGCCACAGTATTGGCTAATATTAAGTCCCCTAGCGATTCTCGCTTTCCTACAGGGTGGCTCATATATAATTCTACAAAGTAAAGCGCTACATTTTTTTAATTTTTTTTAATTTTGTTGTTTAAAACCAAAAAATGTTGGAAATAACATCAATTTTTAGAATCAGTTTAGATTTGTTCGAATTGCCCACCTATAAAACGAATTATGGCCTTCAAACGGCCGACAAAGCCATCACAGGCTGCACGAAAGTGGCTCTGCGGTATTTTGGCCCATTCCCGGCAAAGCGCCGTCTTGAGATGATCGATACTAGAGTGAACTTTACTCTTCAAAATGCCTCAGGCGCAAAAGTCCAACGGATTGAGATCCAAAGATTTTGGTGGCCATTATGCGATAGAAATGAAGCGAAGAATCTCAGTTTTAAGCCATTCATATTTGGCGTGTGGTGGTGCTGAGTCCTGTTGGAATGTCCATGGTCTGCGGCCGAAATGTTTGTTTGCCCAAGGTTTCAATACTGTCTTTAAGACATTTTCCCGATAATATTCGGCATTTATTTTGACCCCACGGTCGATGAATACGAGCGGGTAGCGACCATCTGCCGTTACGGCGGCCCACACCATTACCATCGGCGGCACTTTAGTTCTAGCGGCCAATCGCAGATGTAAATTTTCAGCTTACCTCTTTGGCAAGTAAACCCGATCATTTTGTTTGTTCACAAACTGCTCAATTTGGAATGACTTCTGATCGGAAAAAACCAAATTCGATAACTGGCTGTTGTGAAGAGATTGAGTTATTATTTGATTAAAAATTGCCGTAGTTATTATTTGAAGAGTCTAACAGTCGAATAATATTTTTTATATATGTCATCTCATCAATTCAACTTTTATTTCAAAGATTTTCAGAATTTTTGATGGATCTTGATTGGTTATCACAAAATGTGTCAATTTAACTTTTGCACGACTTCCAGAAGTAGGCTAATATTTGAATTTTTTGCAAATATTATTACTTCTCATTGCGCAAACTTCTAGTGGTCCCTCATACTTGGAATTGACACATTTTCGGATCCATTCAAAATTCTGAAAATTTTTGAACCAAAAGTTCATTTGATAAGATCGCATATATAAAAAATATAACTCAACTGTGAGACTCTTTAAATAATAACTACGGTAATTCCTGTCCGATTTAATCAAACAAAGTGTCAATTTCTTTGCAAGATAATGCACTTTCTGTGCAAGATAATGCACTTTCAGAATGTGACCACTTATTTCATAATTTTTAAGTAAAGTTTGCTACTATAAACGGACAAACTTAAAAGAGTATGAAAACAATTTGCGTTTTCCAAGTTTACCTCATCTGTTTTAAAGTTTTATCTCTCCTGTTTCCAAGAAAATTAATTCAGAATTTTTTTCAGAAATTCGAAAAAAACAGTTTTTGTCGAATAAAAAAGTTTGGAGGGTTCGAGAAATGTAAAAAAAAAAATATTTTTGAGATCTACTCAACAAAACTCATTTTGTCGCAGAATGTTATTAAACGGCATGCAGTGAATAATATTTTTACAATAAACGAGTAATAATTACTACAATCACAATTATCCACGAATAAAATTTAAAACAATATGATATTCAGTTAGGAGCATAGAGCTATCAGAATACATCTACTTCTTTCTGGCTTGTTACACTCTAAGCAAAGGTTTTTAATACATTACAACCCGAAATGACAAATTTTTGAGAAAGTTTTTCAACGCAACTCTCAGAGTTTTTTCGCCAGAAATCTGATGTGTGGCAATCGTCGAAAAGTATATTTTTGAGGTTTTCGTTTTGTTGGAGATACCTGACATGGTGTTTGACCACCATGTGAGAAGCTAGGTCATAATCCTGACTAAAAGGTTGTAATGAACAATTATTTATGTATGTAAGGGTAACGTAGTCTCAGGTCCCGTAAGCTGAAGACACTGCACAAGAAAAAAATTATGTCCAGTGATATTTATTCGTGACAAATTTTGGTGAAGTATCAGAACTAAGAAAACTTATTTGATAGAACTAGGTGAAAGCATCTTTTGGAATTTATTTTTTTTTTGTTTATGATGAAAATATAACTAGGAAGGGTTTAAGCAAACTTACATAGCAAGCTCTACGCATGACAGAGCATTCTGGGTTTTTCCAGAAAACTGTAAGGCATAGCAATTGATGAGTACAACTCCCAACTATACCGGTTTTATTCCCTACTTTCTCTTTAAACACTTTAACTCCTCTAAGCTTGAAACACATCAAGGAACTTTTTTAAGACTTACATAATACCCCCTTTGGTATCTTTTCTATAATCTCTAGACCATATTTATTATAAAATTTTGATATTCAATAAATTTTATTTATTTTTGAATTTTTCTCCTAACGAGATATTAAGGCTTATTCTAACAAAATATGGTTCATAGAAACACGTTGACCTTATTTAGATATTTGTTGGTGGACATAAAAGTTTGTTTTATATTTTGTAGCCTTAAATAACATCGAATATATATACAAACATATGATGTGTTTTGTATAGATGAGGTGACATATTTATTTTATTTGTTTGTTTGTTTGGCAGTTTATGGGTTTTCTGACCAGCATTCTTAAAGCAAATATATAAGTTACAACAGAAACATCTACTTGTGCTGAAATAAATTGTTGACCAAAATTTAAAAAAAAAATATTTTTATTTAATTTTTTATTCTTTTTGTTGTTCTTGTTTTTTGCATACTTTTTTGGCTTTGGCACATTTAAGGAAACCATTAATGGAAATTGAATATTGGCATATTCGTTGCTGTTTGTTATTGGCCATTTGGTAAAGGATTTAACAATTTTTGTTTGTAAAAACCTCAACACATGTTTTGTGAAATAAGTTTTTTTTTAGAATGCATAAAAGGATCAAGATATACGAAAGCAATCCAAATAAGCAGAAGGGAGCTGTAGATGGCCGCAGTTGTTTCCATTGTGTAGCAACTTTACCCTATTACATGCATACATAATTGGTTATTACAACCCTTCAGTCAGGATTATTAACCTAGTTTCTCACACTACTTATGTTTTGTATGTTAATTTTTTATATAAGTGGCGGACCTACAGTTTAAAGTCGACTCCGAATGACAGATTTTTGAGAAACTTTTCATGGCAATTTTATTTTTACTCTCAGAGTTTTTGCCAGAAATCTGTTGAGACGGAATCGCCGAAAAAATACTTTTTGAATTTTATTTTGATGTCTGGCCGGGGACTCGAACCCTGGCTTTAAGTCTAATAAACCGCCACACTACCTTTTAGATCACGGCGTCTTTACCCTATTAGTACATAAAAATAAAACAGTTTTACATTGTGACAATTTAATACATGAAAAGACAATGTTGATTACAATTTCAGCCTTGTTTAAAATTAACGTGTCATTAACGTATGCAAGCAAATAGACTAATAAAAGAGTACCTGCTTAGCTTTAAAGCGCTATAGTTATCATAAACGCCTAATTTCTTTTTTATATGACTTTTGACTAGAAGGTTGATGAACAATTTTGCTGCAATAGAAACCTTTAAGGCCTTGAATTTTGTATTACCCCTTAAGACTAGAATATTTTGTTAAGAATATTAGCAATATTTGTTGTTAAGAAGCTTCAAATACGATTTTTACAAGCTTTTCTTTAAATAATTTCATTTTATTTTAATCACGATCAAATTAGAACAAAAGAAATATGAAAACCAAATACAGCACCATGGTCTTCGAAGCCTCATTTGTTGGTAATACTACATTGAGCTTATTACTGCTGATGATATTGTATGTTGTTGCTTAATTTTGAGGATAATTTTGCAGCAGTTTTAAGCTTTAATTAAGTTTTAATATCCCTCAGTTCCTCTTCAGCTTGATTACTGTTTTTATTCAACCACAATTGTTGTTTATCTTTATAAAACAAGAAGAAAAAACAAAAAATAGCAGCAGATATAAAAGTAAACAATGGGAACAATTACAACAAAAAAAAAAAACAATAAGACAAGATAATGCTTAAAGTAACGTAACAAGCAAAACTGAAATCGTAAATCGACCAAACCACTATAAAATCAAACCAGAAAAATAACTGGCAACTGACCAACTGCAGCAGTTGATGTTGTTCTTGCATCTCAATTTGGAGGACCAACGAATAAAATTGGAATCAAAGAAAACAATTTGAATTTTCATTACTTGGAAAACACATGCAAAATACAATCATACTTGAATAACCACATAAACACGCTTGCACTCTAGCACCTACTGAAACAACTTTTCCAAATATTTATACAATTTTCAATAAGGCTGAGTAAACACATACAACCATACACATCCTCGTAGTAGAGTATGTACAATAAGTATAACAAATCCTTGCAAAATCATTTACAGTTGCACATGAATGATCATTTACTTTTAACAAGTTGTCTGTGTGTTGGCTTGCAATATACAAACAACAACAGCATCATGATTTTATTTCATTTTATTTTCATTCCCTTTTGTGTATGTTTCACTGTATGAGTGTGAGTGTGGTATTTGTGTATTTTTCTCTTCTACTTCATTGTGCGCACTTTACTCACTTGTTAGGTCGAGCATTATTACGTATGTGTACGTGGTTGAACACGAACGTGCTTCTAAAGGCGATATCATCTATATTCGAAGCTTTATAAAGGGATTATAAGTACATGACAGGAGCAGTATCCATATCGGCAACAAACAATAGCAACAACAGTAAAAATGACTGCCATAGTAACAGTTCTTTCAAAAGTACGCACACTGAAACAGAATCATCTTTATAACTCACACAAATGTACATAAATACAATATTTATTACTGACATTACTAAATGTACCTAAAATTAATTTTAAATTTAACACAAATACAGTCTAAAACGTTTAAAAACTAAGTCAGATACAAAGATTGTAGTTCAAAATACTTTTAAACTCTTCCATCAGAAAATGCTAAGTAAGTATAGTTTTGTTACCCACAATACAATACAATATACTCCATGTGTAAGTATTTTATTTATTATTTTTATCGAATACCACTAGGAATACACTCAAATCCGTAACTCGATCCGTTGAGTATTTTATTTAAATATTTTAAGAATTGGTTTGACAGAAAACAATTTATTTTCCTTTTTACTTCTTAACACACTACTGGTCTATATGCATCAGCAGCAAGAATTGTGTTCGGCCGATTGTTGTGCCATTGTTGCAAATGGTCTCAAGAGGGAAAAGGAAAATAACGTCTGGTTCTACAATATTAATTGACGTTACTGTTTAAGGCGTGTTTAAGGCATCTGAAAAGAAAACATAAGAAAAACTATTCACTCTAGTGCTACTTTCCTTCTACTACTAGTACTACTACTACTTTCTATGTATACACAAAACACAGCTTTGAAGTTAAGAATTCTATTTGAAAATTTATTTCCACGTAGTAGGTTGAAAAAGTTGAAAGTAGTCATAAATGACGGTGCGGAATACAAATTTATTTATGGTTTAATGGTTCATGGTGAACGCTGCAATGTGGCTTAGGATGACGCTTTTTTTCATCTTGGTGAGTTTGTTAATAAGAAATATTTTCATATGTGGGACTCAGAAGGCAATGACACCGTTAAGAGTGACCGTTTGGTGCGGATCGTGGAGCGGAAGTATCACTGGTCCATATTTTTTTGAATGATGAGCACGGCGAACCCTTACAGTTAATGGATACTCCTATCACACTATAATAATCGATTTTTTGTACCCGCTCTTCATGGTATTGAAGTGAACGATGTTTGGTTTCAATAGGATGGTGCAACTTGCTATACATCTCATGCCATACTCGATATTTTGTTTCAAAAATTTGATGTCCGTTTAGTTAACCGAAATATCAAACTGATATCAATTGTCCGCTAAGAATCTACGATTTGTGGGCACTGTTAAAGGAAAGTGTTTTGCAGACAACCCAACGATTATTGAGCATTTGAAGGCTAACATTCTTGATGGCATGACGCCATACAAGTCATGAAAATTGATGCGATCGAATGAGGTACTGCTGAGTGGAAAGCCACAGTTGCCATGTGAATGAAGTAATATTCCATTTCTAGACGGAACAATTGTACTTTAAATCCTTGGCAGGGCTTCAAGTACGTTCGATTATCGTCGCCATTTGGTTGGTGATGCAGGTTTAGTTGAGAGGACTCCTAATTAGTGTCCGACCTGGCTCTGAACGCAAACACCCATAAGGTTTTGCGTCAATCCTCGCGAGGACCTCACTGGATGCCATAGGCACCCTCGGGGTCTCAAAGGATAACTGCATAATCGATATGAGGATAGCGGCTTGAAGATGGAACCCAGATGAAAATGAACAAAGGAATATTTGAAGTAGAGAAGATGATGCAAGGAGAGGTTGCATTTATGAGCAGCCCACGTATAAGGCGGTCGCCTGTGAAAAAGGCACAGACGACCATGTTACAAAGGGGTGATAATACACCAAATGAGTCGGACACTTCGCAACCGGGGGCTACACAGTCAGCTGCCACCGTCCTACGGAAAGAGGATAGAGGTAATAATGATGCTAGCGGAACGCCGATTGATGGATGCTCTGACCTAGAACAAAGAGGCACACCAACAGCGGTAAGCTCTCCTACGTTGGAACTTATCGGTAGGATGAGGAAAATGGAGGAGGATGCTATGTCCCAGTGTAGGGACACTCTGGATATGATGCAGCGTGTTACGCGTCGCCAGAAGAATGCAAGTACTGACATTAGGAACGGAATATCCAGAATGGCTGAACTTCTGGATGTAATGTTGAATTACAGACGTACTTGGAAGGCGGCTGAAGAGGAAAGAACCACTTCAAACCTCCGAAAAAAGACCGCTACCCAGCAGTTAGTAGATGCCCCAACACCCACGACAGCGAACCCAAAACGAACTGCCACCAGCCCTGCTGGTGCAGAGAGCAGTAAGAGAGCAAGGGCAAAGGAGCCTAGCGATGAGGTGAAACAGACCCCTAAAAGGAAGGAGGAAAACTGGGTAACAGTGACAAAGAAACGTACTCAGAAAAAGCCGAGGGAAATTTCAAATAAACGAGACAGGATGGATAGACCCCGACTGGGGGCGAACAAAACCAGATGCGCTGGTAATTAAGCCTGCAGAAGGTCACACATATGCCGACGTATTGAGGAACTTACGCGGCAACATAACGACCGAAGACTCTGACAGGATAAAAGCAGTTCGGCGAACGCTGAATGGTGCCATACTCTTGGAGTTCAGCAGAGGTGAAAAAGTCAAACCGGATTTTGTTCAACAACTGAGAAGTACGGTACAAGAAACAGCCTCTGTCGCGGAATTGAAACAGAAAGCTACAATCGAGATACGTGACTTAGATTCTTTTACAGTCAGAGATGAAGTAGAAACGGCAATTCGGAAACTGATTGCAGACCCCAGCGAGCAATTGCAAACGCGGATTACTGCCCCAAATGTGCGGGAGCAAGTTCGAGCTTTCGTCACGTTGTCGGCTGAAAGTGCGGCGAGACTTATCAAGGTCGGACATGTAAAGGTCGGATGGATACGGGCGAAGATGCGAGTTTGTGAGGATATTCGAAGATGCTATCGATACCTCGAAACAGGTCACTCTCAGGCGAACTGCTCTGGTCCTGACAGAAGGAACATGTGCATTAAATGCGGAGAGGTAGGACATAAGATGAAAGAATGCAGATCGGCCCCAAAATGCGCCCTCTGCACGGATGCTAGAAGGGACGGAACCGATCACTTACCCGGATCTAGGAAATGTCCGTTGGCCAAACGATCATGAGATTGTTACAGGCGAATCTGCATAGAAGCCGGACAGCGGATGCTCTACTGGGGCAGATAGCTGTCGAAAGACGAATAGATGCAGTCATCATCAGCGAGCAATGTGGTCGGATTGCCAGGGGTTCCTGGTTTGAGGACGAAACAGGCACGGCCGCACTTTGGATACCTGACGGCCGTAGGTTTGCAGTTACGGAACACGGAGCCGGTTCTGGATATACGTATTTTCGAACCGGATTCCTAACCATAATGAGCTGCTACCTCACTCCTAGTGATGATATGGAGCAATTTAGGACGAAGATCGGCTTTATCGAGGATAGAGTACTCGCTATTGGTGGACCGTTCATAGTGGCCGGCGATTTTAACGCTAAAGCTGTTGAATGGGGCGATCGGACAACGAACACCCGAGGAAGGTGCATTCTGGATATGGCGGCAAGGTTGGGTCTCATAGTGATGAATACTGGCAGCACAACCTTCAGGCGGCCTGGATGCGAGTATACCACGCCAGACATCACTTTGGTGACTGAAAATCTGGCCAGAAAAATAGCGGAATAGAAAGTTCTTGAAGACTACAATGGAAGTGACCACCACTACATTAGTTTCCGAATAGCGGAAAGAGCGAACCTTATCCCAACAACCAGGACCAGGGGAACGCGAAAATGGAACGTCGCGAGTCTCAATAGCGCGGCATTATTGGAGAGATTCGATGAGACCTCACTTTCACGAACCAGTAGTGATGCTATCACTCTGGCTAGCGAAACTATGCAGCGTATAATTCGTAGTTGCAACGCCTCAATGTCTCGCGTATCGCAACATCCCAGAAGGCAATCTGTATACTGGAAATTGCTGAACTCAGACGAACTTGCCTCCAGTGCAGAAGAAGATACACTAGGGCTAGAAGAGATGGCCATGCAGCACATGAGGCTGAGAATTTCAAACGCGCCCGAAGGGCACTGAAACAGGCAATTATAGCCGCCAAAAGGCCCTGGGGCCTAGCTTATAAAATTGTGACCAGAAAGCTGGGCGCAAATTCTGTTATGCCACTTCTTGACGGCGACGCCGTCGACAATATAGTGATGAATTTGTTCCCTGTGCACCCACCATTGCGTGAGGAACGTGATCCTGCGATAGCTGATACGCCAATACCCTTCACGGATGAAGAATTGATAACAGCGGCGAAAAGTCTCAAAGCAAACAAGGCTCCCGATCCGGATGGAGTACCGGCCGAAGTAATAAAATTAATTGCTGAAAATCGACCAAATGCACTCCTAGAAATGTACAATGCCTGCATTACCCAAGGTGTCTTCCCTGAGCAATGGAAGCTGCAGAAATTAACCCTGATCAGCAAGGGAAAAGGAGACTCGACACATCCATCATCATATCGCCCCCTCTGTATGCTGGATAGTGCCGGTAAATTATTGGAGAAACTTCTCCAGCGCAGACTGGCAGCGGCCATTGAGACAGCTGGTGGATTATCGGAGAGGCAATATGGCTTCCGACCAGGTAGGTCAACGCTTGGTGCCATAGCGGATGTAGTGGAATGCGTTGAACGGACAAGGCTCAGACGCCACTATGCGAAGCGCATTGTTGTCCTTGCCACGCTAGATGTGAGGAATGCTTTCAACACCCTTCGATGGGAGGATATTATTAAGGCACTACGAGAAAGATTTCGTATTCCTATATACCTTCTGAGAATATTACGCAGCTATCTGAAGGATCGCAAGCTTCTATATGACACACTCGATGGCCGAAGGGTCGTGGAGATCACGTCTGGTGCAGCTGAGGGATCTATTCTTGGTCCAGATCTCTGGAACCTGAGCTATGACGAAATCTTAGGTATAGAAATGCCAGAGGACACATACCTCGTGGGATACGCGGATGATATAGTGTCAGTCATTTCAGCGCGCGACATTGACGATGCCAGGAGAAAACTGAATCGAGTCATGATAAGGACTCAGATATGGCTTGAGGATCATGGTCTAGAGCTCGCAAAGAACAAGACTGAGGTCATATTGATGACAATGGCTCGCATCCCACTCGAGATTGGTATGCAGATAGGTGATGTATCACTGGTCACAAAAAGGGCAGTTAGATATCTGGGCATAAGACTCGACTGCAGGCTTAATTATTGGGCCCAAATACAGCTTGCAGCTACCAAGGCAGCAAAACTAACGGGCATGCTAAGCAGGATGATGGCAAATATTGGCGGACCAACACAGGGCAAACGAAAATTGATTATGGCGGCGACGAACTCGATATTGCTGTACGGAAGCGAGATATGGGGAGACGCGCTGGAGATTAAATCTAAGCGAAAAATATTAGCAGCGGTGCAGCGAATAGCGGCATTAAGAGTTGCCTCGGCCTACCGCACAGTATCGAGCGCCGCAGTCCTAGTGATCGCCGGTGAGATACCTATTGACCTGCAGGCATTTGACCGAAGAAAATCTTGGAGAATGAAGAGGGAAAATCTTCCCATTAGTAGCGTAGATCTCAGATCTCAAACACTACGGCGATGGCAAAGTAGATGGAACGAGGAAACATGCGGAAGATGGACTTATAAACTTATCCCATCTATAGAGGCATGGATACGGAGAACCTTTGGGGAAACTAACTATTTTCTGACCCAGTTTCTCTCTGGTCATGGTTATTTCCGAAAATACCTATACCATATGGGCAAGGTGACTAATCCTAGCTGTATTTATTGCGAGGAAATGATTGACGACGTTGAACATACATTCTTCCATTGCATTAAATGGCAAGACGAGAAGAACATGTTGATGGAACAAATTGGTGAATTTACACCCGACACCATTGTGAACGCAATGCTCGAAAGTGAGATAAAATGGAACGCTGTGAGAAGATACGTTGAATATGTACTCCGCAGAAAGAAGTTCGACCTTGATGCAATACAACGGAATGATACATGAGAAGACGAGCCAATAGCATGAAGCTGGCTTCAAATATGGCGTACCCAGACGTGGGAGAATAGACAACGGTCCTTAACTGGACGTCGTTTCTGGGCCCTTCCCGAAGTAATGCAGATAGCCGTCCCGGGAAGGGAGTATCCCCAGAAGGAGGAGGGATTGTTTTAGTGGAAGCACCACTCGACGCAGCTGATGACGATCACTGTAAGTGCGAAGGCATTTCGAACCCTACCTCACACGCCAAAAAAAAAAAAAAAAAAAAAATTGTACTTTACAACAAAAGAATAAGTTTTTTTTATTGCAGTTTAAAATTTAAATGGCCCATCATTTAGAACTGTTAGGTAAACTTATTCACTCCATGAACAATATTACATATTAAGTAGGCTTTTAAGGTCATACACGTAATCATTCTATTTAAAATATTCTGTTAAAATTAAAAAATTTCACCACCAACAACACTTATTTCAGCCATAATCTATGAAAATCACCTTTAAAAGGGATGTAAAAGGAAGCCATACATCCACACTTAAATATTTTTAAATGTTTTTTATTTTCTACCCATGTAAGTATGTCTGCACCAGACAGGTGGAAATTTATTTTTAAAACAGATTAACATTAATTATTTTCAGGGGTAAAATGGCTTTTAATTACTCCCACATACTCAAACACTTACACTTGGGTTACAAGTTACAACATCCTGTAAATAAATTTCCAAAAAAAAAAGAGAAATACTGGGAAATACCAAATAAGCAGAATGGTACGCTGATTTTAATAGGATGACGGCAGTTAAAATAAAGAAAGAGAGAGAGAGAGAGAAAGAGAAAAGTATAGGGAATATACAAAAGAA
>JABZEU010000009.1:35373-152200 GCA_014635995.1 Sarcophaga peregrina
CAATGAGCAAATGAATTGTGGAGAAAGTTCAGAAATATTCATTATTGATTGCTATATTGCTGATGACTTTAAGCATATGAAAAGCAATGTAAATGCTTATCGATATTAAATTACCTTTAGATTATTGCTTTCATTGCTGTTCATATTTTAGAAATGTTAGGCTGATTCTCGTTTAACTCTCGGAAAATGGCCGCTACACCGAAAGAAAATATTCCAAAACCGATCTATTACTTATTTTCAATTTAAAAAGACTATAAAACAGTAAAAACTGTGTTCACATACATACATAATTGGTCATTACAGGATTACGACCTAGCTTCTCACATCACTTATGTTGTGGCGTGACCTACAGCTTAAAGTCGACTCCGATCGACAGATTTTTAAGAAGCTTTTCATGGCAATTTTATTTACTCCCAGAGTTTTTGACAGAAATCTGCTAAAAGGAAGTCGCCGAAGAAATATTTTCGTTTTGATGTCTGACCTGGGATTTGATCTCGGGTCTTACATCTAATAAGCCAACACAATGCATACTAGAATACAGCGACTTATAAATAGCATCGTTTGGTCACGGTTCAAATTCTGAGAGTAAATAAAAATAGTTATGAAAAGTTTGTCACAAATCTGTCGTTCAGAGTCGACTTTAAGCTGTAGGTCACGCCACTCATAAGTGGTGTGAGAAACTAAGTCGTAATACTAACTGAAGTGTTGTAATGGTCAATGATGTAGGTAAGTACTGACTAGTTTTTCATTGTTCTACTACAGGGTTTTAAAGTCTTCATAGCAGGCAAGAAGCCATAATGATAATGCCCATTTAGTACTTTCACAAGTGGCTTCAATCGTTCACATATAACGGTTAAATATTTTTCTAATTTATATTCTTTATTACCTCAAATCTCTTCAACAAATTTTATAAATTTTTGTATTTTTAATGACAAAAAATACGCAGAAACTGTAAACCCATAAAATGTGTTCAACAAATAAGTTTTAAATAAGATAAATTGAAACTTTAAAATAAATCAAAAAAAAAAAAAAAAAAACAGATGTTGACGACAAACTACCGATTGGTTTATAATAAAAACTCTTCAAATAAAAATCAAGAAAAATAAAAATTTTATATCTTCAAACAAATAACATTAAACTACAACAAGCAACAACTACAGTGTCGAATATAATAACAATAAGAATAATAATAAAATATTTAAGCACAAATTTTGTCTGATAAAATAACATCATAATCATATACCACATATACATACACACAAATATTCTTTAGCTGCTCACTTATGTACAGTAGCGAGCACAAAAAATGCAACGTTGGGTAAAATTATCTTTAAGTGCGATAATTTTAAAAAAATGGTGACCAGTTGAAAATATTTCTTTGGGATATTAATCCCTACAGTTATAGATATCTATTATCAATAACATTATGTAAATATTTTTAATTAATGATATATTATTTTGTCATTTATTAAAAAGAGTGCGAATTTCATGGGAGCAATAAAAATGCAACAGCATAAATTTTAATGTGTTTATTTAAATTAAATAGTAATTCTTACAAAAAAAATCTTAAAATTAATATTTAGCCCTTATTTTTTATGACTTCTTGCAACCTAGAAGGCATAGAGTCGACTAAAGCTATTAATGTGTTAATGGATATTTTCTCCCATTCACTTTTCAAAATTTCTTCTAATTGCCTCTTATTTGACGGATGTTTCCTCTTAACTTCCCGATCTAATAGCTCCCATAGATTTTCTATGGGGTTTAGATCGGGAGACTGTGATGGCCAATCCAAAACATTGACATCATTGTCGCTTAAAAAGTTTCGAGCTAAGCGACTTGAGTGCTTTGGATCGTTATCCTGTTGGAATATGCTACCAGGAGGCATTTTTTCCCGCAGATGAGGAAGCATGTGTTCTCCAAGGATTTCACAGTACTTCTTGGCGTCCATTTTTCCTTCGATTTGAGTTAAGGGACCTACCCCATCACGGGAAAACGCACCTGTAAATACGTGACGTAAAATCAATAATTTTTTTTAAACATATCGTTCCTTACCCCACACCATTATTGATCCACCGCCATGTTTTACGGTTGGAAGTTGATATCTTGGAGAATATCTCTGTCCAGGCGGTCTTCGAACAAAATTTATCCTATCGGAGCCAAACAAATTAAATTTGCTTTCATCGCTCCACAAAGCTTTAGCCCCGTGTTCATTTGACCAATCCTTGTAACGTTTTGCAAATTCCAGGCGCTTCTTTTTATTGATTGCACTGATGAGAGGTTTCTTTGCGGGTCGTCTCGCATGCAAATTAGCCTCTTTCAACCTACGGCGAACAGTGTGAACGCCTATAGAGACTCCCATTTGCTCATTTGCGAAATTAACAACGTCCACTGCTGTCTTTCGTGGATCTTTTTGATTGCAGTTTTGCTGTTAGCTGAGAGCTGCTTCTATTACAAAACACATGTTGTATAACTTATTTAAGAAATTTTCAATTATAATTAAATAAATAACTTACTTTAACTACTTTTTTATTATGTTACATTTTTTTTGCTCGCTAAAAATTTGTACTTTTTTCACTAATTTAAAAATATTTAACTTTTTAAAGCAGAATTTGGAATAAACTGTGGTTACTTTGAAAACTTATAATTGAAAGAATTAACAGCAAAAGAAAATAGATAAATTATTTACCGTTATTTTGAAACAGATCTTATTAAAGATCATATGGCACAGTGTTGCATTTTTTGTGCTCGCTACTGTATATTTAAAAATACTTCTGCCAAGAGAGCAGAAATAGAGAATGAAATGAATGGAAGTATTTGAGTATTGATGCATGAAGAATGTTTAAAAGTATATGTATGTGTTCCTTCGGACAGCAGCAATAAAGCAAAGTGCGAGAGTTTATAACATAAATGGGAGTAAAGTTAGAAGTGACAAGTGGATGGTAAGAAAATGAACAAATATATGTTAACAATAGTTTTGATTTTAAACAAATGTACGTGGGTGTCAGAATATGTGGGTGAGTATGTGTTTAAATTTCTTACGAAGTGTTAAACACAGCCAATAAAAGAGATTCCTTAAAAATACAGTGTAACAGCAAATAAAATGGACAAAATTATAAGGAGTTCCAGATTTAGAGAACGGAAAGGTTTTTAAAATCTATAACATAAGTAGTAGAGGTGTGCTGAAGACATATAAAATTGCACATTATTGCATTTTTCTCAAGACCGAATATTGAATGTAGCTGCAAATATAAATAAGTGTGAAGCATAGATAGAGTACAAAAAACAACTGCACTCGTAAACTCGTATAAAAGAGAGTTATGTGAAGAATTCAACATAAATATTGTACTCTTCATAGGGTCACAACATGTATTTCTTTTTTTGCTCTCGGCAACCGAACATTTTCGTCGACGTCAGCATTGCCAGTAACTTTTTTATTTCTGGGGAAAAACCTTATTTTGCACTACTACTTTTTTACACTACTGATATTCATATGGCAATACTGAAAATGTAGCTTCAGTAGTAAAATATGCTCTTACAACACAAAGCATAGTTCCGTTACTTCACAGGCAAACACGTGCACACAACGAATAAATGAGAAATACACACTTCAGTGCACTCGTAAAATCAAGAGCAACCGGAAAGAGTACACTACAGTATTGCATTCGGTGAAGGGTAAACTAGTAGAATGTCTTGTGCACACATCTAGTAAGTAATTTAGGAGTGTACCGGTATTATTTTTAAATATGCACACAAAGATAAAAACATCTCACATTTAAATTATGATGGTGTTGCTATATCAACCTGCTGTGTATAGGCATGATTGTATATTTACGTATTGCCGTAAAAGTAAAGTGTATGGTTAAGCTTTATATGTAATGTAGCAACATTTTAATGAAATATGTTTTGATTTTTTCATTTCCATTTACTCAAAAATAAAATGGCCATTTAAGGGATTAAAAACAGTCCACAGTATATTAAAATTTTAGAAATTACCTTAATGAATGCCCAGAGTGGCTATTATGTAAGATTAATTGTCTTTGATTCATAAATAAATGTTCGTTTTTGATTTGAATAAAAATCAGTGGATTTTAAATTTTTAACAGCCAGTTATTCCATCAAAAGATGTAGTGATAAAACACAGGATGCCTACATTCAGTCTTATGTACTCAGAATCAGTCTTTATGGTAATATCAACATTTTAGGTTCAATAATTTTACAGCAACTACTCTAACATACACATAGATACATACATTATGAAACTTCAGTCAGGATTACGACCTAGCTTCTTACACCACTTATGTTAAGTGTGTTAATGTTACAAAGAAGTGATGGGATATCCAGTTTAAAGTCGGGTTAAACGACAAATTTTTTAGAGAATCTTCTGCCAACTTTTTATTTACTCTTAAATTTTTTGCTGGAAATCTTTTGAGAGATAGTCGTCTAAGAAATATTTATTTCATATTACCTTTCATAGTAGAAGTGTAAGCTGGTGTTTGACGCATGGCCTCACATCTAGACTATGGCGAGTACTGGTATGTACGCATATGCAAACATGAATTTCATTTTTTTCATTTTCTCTAAGTAATGGTTATAAGAGAGTAAAGGAAGTGTCTAAGCAGTGAGTAATTGCATTCCAACGAATTTCATTCAATAACACTTACGCGTCTATTCTTGTTAATCAAACCTCATAAAACTGTCTTCTTCTTAGTAGTGAAATAACAAAAGCAAGAATATTTATGAAACCAAGAGCAGATTAAAGCAAGAGTCTTGTGTATGTCACAACTATAAAAGTATTGTTGAATAGTTTAATGTCGTGTTTAATAATTATTAATCTGTCTCTTTATCTCTATCTCTATCTCTATCTCTCTCTCTCTCTCTCTCTATCTCTCCCTCTTTAACCTCAAATTAATCACACTTGCATTCAAAATGCTTTTCAAAGAGATTTTTCCTGCATTTTATATAGCAGCATACCTAGATTATCGAACTCACAGAGACATGTTCACGTACAACATTGATGAGGAGGCACAGAGCGAATAAAGGAACAAACAAAGGTTAAAATGGTTTTTTGTCATTGAAAGATAGACATCCAAGAGATGTCAGTCCACTTCTTTATTGCCCTGCAACAATCTTTTTAACGTTTTAAGGTATAAAAGAGGGCTAGTTAGTCCATGTGCGTATGCATAAACTGTACTTTTGTTTGTTTTCCATAATCTAAAAGTCTTTCCCCTGCTAATACAATGAAAATTCTTAGAAAAAGTAAAAAAGCTTAAAAATTCAGGTCATACATGCTAATAAAAGCAATCATAACCCATAAATCTTTCGCCATTCAATTCCATTCCATTCATTTATTCTTTTCGTTTATATTGCTTAGTGTTGTGATATTATTTTTCATTTTTATTTCAGTTTTTCCGGACATTTGCCAATTTTAAAGTTTTATATTTCATTATTATATCTTCAGTTTCTAGTCTTCTTTTTTCTTGTTTCATCAAAAAAAAACACAAGTAGAACATTTAATTTTCATCATATCAAAAAAAAAAAAATTGTTTTATTGTATATACATAGGTTATAATGTAATTAGACGGGACATTTATACGAGGATTGATAAAGTATAATGTCTTATAAACATATTGGAATTGAATTGCTAAAGATTTTGATCCAACCACATTACAATAACTTAAAAGAGAAATAAATTACGAAATTAACATCAGTGTCTAACAAGCGAGATAGACGATATTCCATTTGCTAAGAATTTATTGCTATGAAGCTCTAATAGCCATTGTTCCTACCAAAGGGCTTATTTATTCTCTGCAGCATACCTACTCAGTCAATTCACTAGTCTTACAAAGAAAGCTCATTATTTAACTTCTCTATCCGTTTATCCAGAAATTATTTCTATCGCTTGCAATGTAAACAGATTCAGATTCTCTTTGCAATAATCGACAATTTATTTTTCCGAAAAAAGAAATCAGTAGGGAACATCCATTCAAAAAATAGTCTGACATGTTACCATTCTTTTTATCCCATTTTCTTTCAAAACCACATTATGATTGCTGCCGGAATCAATCGCGTATAGGAGTACTTAAACACACCAGCATAGTTTTAATTTTTTGGTTTTGTTTTTGTTATTATCGTTTATTAATTTGTATTTATAGAAGATGTTGATTTATATGTACTGGCACAATTTTAAGCTGCTTAAATTATAAATTTTATATCGACCCACTCCTAACCAATCGTACTCACTGTAGTATGTATTGTTTTAGTCTTTTTCCTGAAACTGAGCAGACCTAAATAATGTATTATTACGTCTTTGTATGAGATTTGTTTTTTCTGCTGATACTATAATTTTTACCTCCATTACTAAAAAAAAATATTTTCAGATTACCTCAGTTATTGCCTATACCAGTCGCGTTTAGTACTACCTTAACATACCACTTCAAATGCTTTATTTTGTACCACTTTAGACAACGTTGTAATTTATCAGCATAATTTTAAGCTGCTTTTACTATTCAATTTGGCTTTGTTTTAGCTGTCTTCCTATTAATGAGCACTTCTGTATGTGTTTTGTTTTAAATGTGCGTTTAACAAATTCTCTCCTTATCTCACCGACGCTTTTTGTTGTTGGTTTCGCCACGGCAGATATTTCTATTGCCGTGGAATTCATAATATTGGAATTTTTCAGTAGTAGTTTGTTTATCTTTTGGGCATGATGATTCAAGGCCATTCTGGGTCATGGTTATGAAGAGATAAATTGCTCTGGGCAAAAGTTATATATGTTCGCAAAAATACAAATTCCAAACTGAAGTATTTTAAGCTTAGAGTACTGTGGATTTAAAAAAAGATTAATTCAGTGTGCGTTGTTTAAATATGAATTACTAGTCCTACTAAAATAACTACCACTACTACTACTACAGCTACTAATACACATACTGCTACTACAACAATTACAATTACTACTAGTACTACTTCTATTACTAATTCTACCACGGCATATGCTACTGCTACTGCTTCTACTACTACTACAACTATTACTACTACTTCTACTGCAGATGTCGTGGTAATCTGCTACTAGTAATGTTTCAACTACTATTACTACTACTAATGCTACCACTACATCTGCTACTAGCATTGCTTCCACTACTGCTACTACTAATGCTACCACTACATCTGCTACTAATATTGCTTCCATACTGATATTAATGCTAACACTACATCTCCTACTACTACTACTACTGCTCCTACGACTACTTCAATTATTACTACTTCTTCAACTGTTGATGGTTCTGATTAAAAACTACTCACAGTTTTCATAAAGAAAATCGAATTTTGGGTGAATAGAAAATCCTTCTTTGTTAGAAGTTTTTAGTAAAATTGAGAGATTTAACATGGAGTTTAATAAAAAATTTTACTGACAATCACTGATTAGTTTCCTGAATTTTGTGTCTCTTATTTAATTCCCCTTTTTTTTTTGTCCCCGTTATGAGAGTCTTATATGTTCTATTTGCGGTTGTTAAACAATTAAAAATATGCTAAATATTGATTTATACAAATACGTGTTTCTTGTTTTTTCTATTGTTTTTATATTTTTCGTTTTCCTTCTATTCTCTCTTTTTTTATTATTATTCTTCTTAAAAGGCCTTGAGTGTTTGCCGTATGAAATGCTTCGAGGAAATATAGCCTTCCATAAAATCAACGATTTTATACTCAATGACCTTTTTGATTAATTCACAAAGAATATTTTCAAGAATTTAGTTGTTTAAATAAAAATTTTAATGAGTATTTATAAAAAAGAGAATAAAATATTTAAAGTAGTTGTAAAACGTGTATACGTTTTAGTTATTAAAAAATTAGAATAAATTTAATTGTAAAATACAATCGTTTATTTAAACAAAAGGCCTATTTCTTTACAAATTTCGTGGTATATAGTATATCGTCCATTGCAATTAATTTGAATAAATGCAGCTGAATTAGTGTTACTTACTTGCATTGGGTTACTTAATTAATCATTTTAGAACCTTAGGGAAAATAGGAAGAGTATGGGAAACGTAAACCATTATTGTAACAAAATAGGTGCATTCAGTATATTTACGTGTACTTAATAGATAAGTCCACATCATGTAAACTTAATATCTTGGCACGGCTTTAGTTTCGACGTTTCTATGGTTCCTGACGCTTAGGTTTATTATTGTTACCACTTGGTTTGTATAGATCTGCGGTTTAAGTCAGATAAAGATAAAAAATAAAGCGTTCGGTGATATAGTTCGGCTTACGAAACCAATGGAAGATAAATTTATTATCACCCTAAATAGACTACCAAACGTCAAAATTAAACACAAGCATTTTTATATTTTTAACACCACAAAAGACCTTTTAAGGTATCACTTTCTCAAACGCACAAATTTAAAAATTTCCTCGGCTTCCGTCATAAAATTTTGTCATTTCGTTCATTACATCACCCCTCTAAGCCAACCCATTTTTATAAAATGTTTAATATAATTTCACGTAAAATATTCTTCTCAACACATTGAATTTATGACGGCGTATTATTCAAATCAGTGAAAAAGCGCCAGAACATATTGCTGTTATGTTACGCATAAAATTCAAACTGGAGGCTGAAGGTTCTTAACGCCTATTACCACAATAAAAAAATTTTATTTTATTATTTCATTATGGTAACAATAAAGTCCTGAATGCTTAATACTTTAACATTAAATTTTTGCTACCGTTTCAGTGGCAAACGAATGAAGCAAAATCCGCTGGAAACTCATTGAATAACTACCAATGAGTTGGGCTACAAAATAGAGATTAAAATATTCGGTAAATATGAGCACAGCTAGTAGTTTTTTTAAGCTATTGCCTTGAGATATTTGGTAATCAAATTTAGTGCCGCGCAAAGTTGGCGTAGAAAATGGCGGCGATCCCAATCATCATATATAGTCGTCCATACACAATTAGAGGACTCGAGCTGTTGCAGTTTATGAAATATGCGATATTAAATACTTAGTGGGTATCTGGGCGTACCACTTCGCCTACTAGAAATTTTAAAACAAAAAGTGGCCTATAGTTCCTTCCAGCCATACAGGAAGATACTGTTAAAATTTCAAAAAAACGTTTCAGCCTTTTAGCCGTCTTTAGACTTCAAATAAACAAACCCACATACAAACCCACAAACAAATAAACACATATTCATTTATATATATATAGATTAGTCATTCCAACCCTTCCGTCAGGGTTACGAGCAAGATTCTCACACCACTTATTTTGTGTGTTAATTTTTTACATGAGTGGCGAGACAACAGTTTAAAGCCGACTCTAAACGACAAATTCTTGAGAAGCTTTTCGCAGCAATTTTATTTACTGTCTCACTGAAGAAACGCTTCTTTGAATTCCGTTTTCGTACTTGCCAGAATTGACAAGTACACGTCCTCTAACCTAACCTAATATATACACTGTTGCCTAAGATTCACTGTCGCAAGATCTCATTCTTTTTCTATCATTCTTCACTCGTCCGAATATTTTTTGGCCTTGTTTCAGTTCCCTTAACCAGTTCTATTTAAGCAGAACCCAAACAAGAACATTTTTTATAGGGTCCCTCTCTTGCCCCTTGCTTCGTTGTTGACGTTATTCTATTTGGATTATTCGGAAGCGGTGGAATCAATTAAAAATTTTAGAGAATCATACCCACATAATTGGCTATTACAACTCTGCAGTCAGGATACGGCCACCTTCTCACACCACTCATGTTGTTTGCGTTCATTTTATACGTGAGTGGCGAGACCTATAGATTAACCACTACTCCGAACTACAGATTTTTGAACAACTTTTTTACTCTCAGAATTTTTGCCAGAAATCTACTTTACGTCTAATAAGTCAATACAATACTTACTAGACTACGGCGACCTAAACTTACTATCTCGTAATCCCATTAAATGAGCCAGAAAATTTGCTTCTTTAAGTCAATGCTTTCCAGAATAAATTTCAACAGGAGTTTATCTACAACCGAAGATCTTATTAGTGATGAATGACGCCACCATTTGTTTTGAAATTTAGGTAAGTTAAGGTTGGCGGCCCATATGGCCCATAGTGTTTTTGAATTTCTTTACTTTTAACATTTTTTCATATTCTTTCCATATTTCCTGCTGACATTCTGATTTGGCAAATCTTCGGTGATAGGAGGTGAGTGAACACTACGAAATTTATCTTTCCAACAACAGTTGCATTTTGACTAATGATACACAAACTTTGAATGGAAAACTACTCTAAATCTGTTAATGTTTTAATTTTTTAAAATATCTCTTTTGAATTTTGTCACATTAAAGTACTTTCTAGTGAGTTGTTATATTTGTTGTTCTTGTTCGTTTTTTCCCCTAACAAAGTAAATTTGTAAAGATTTAGCATAAAAGGTGGAAACGAAAACAGAAACAGAAATAATGCTGTTGCGGGTGTTACAATACAGAGAGAGAGAGAGAGAGAGAGAAAAATTTTGTTTGAAAAGTTTTTGGCACACAGTAAAGTTCACAGGACCTTTAAACTGTCATTAGTGACAGTTTGCCAATGCAAAGGTTTGTTAATGACAGTTGCACAAAAGGAATTAAAATGACATTTTTTTGTGGGGAAAAAGAGAAAATGCTGGAAAACATAACAAAACCTGTTACAATTGGCTACACAATGAGATTGAAATTAAATGGTCACAGGGTGAATAGTAAATATTTAATAACAAATGAAAGACAATTAATTTTTTTTTTTAAATAAGGGGAGCAAAACAATGCAAATTGCAGATGACTATTCACATGTCAGTTAAAATATTAGCTAAAAAAAATCAAATGCTTTATTTAAAGAGAAAATTAAATGTTTAATACAGGGTAAAGATTAATTTGATGTTTTTTTTTTACATTAAACCTGCACGATTTTAAACTATTTCGGTGTAATTCATCTCGTTTTTTGCCAAGGCTTTTAAACAAAACAATGATTTTTTTCTTTTCAGACGAATGTTTATTTAAATTTAAATCATTTTGAACAATTCTTTTTTTTGTTTATTTTTCTTGAAAGTAATTTTTATTTGAATAAAATGAAAAAAATTGAAAAGCAAATAAAATATTTTGGAAGAGAACAAAAAATATAAATCAACAATGGATATAGTTGCAGCAATTCAAATTCTAAAATACACACAAAGAGAGACTCTCTTCTGTTTTAAGTCCTCTTTTTTATTAAACAAGTAATATTTATTCTATTTTGATTTTATTTTTTGTTAACAAACAATATTTTTCTATTCTTTGTTGGGATAAAATCGTATTCAAATGGATTCCATTTTTTCACATTTTCTCTTTCGTTCGTGCCATTGAAATTCTGTTTTGTTATTGAGTCTGTAATAAAAACAGCAATAAGAACAAAAAAGGCTTCATTTTGAATTATAAATTGAAACAAAAGATTCCGCTTAATCCTTAAGCCTTTGTTTCGATATCAATTTAAGTGCAGAGAAATTTACAAAGTGCTGCGAAGCAAACTGAACAAGGTAGTTAAGGGGATGATCACGCCTAGCTGTAAACCTCATTGTTGTAAATAGTTGTTGTCTAATAACGTAGCAAAAATTTAACAAAAGTTATGGAATACTAAGCCAAGGAACATAATTTTTAAAGTTCCTTTTTTCATTCTTCATTGTCAATGTATTCCCAAGCCAATGAAATGAATGGAAGTTCTGCTGCTTCTTTTTTTGGCTAGGCAATGCATTTTAAAACAGTAAAACCTTTCAAAATGGCATTGCACGTATTCCTTTGAAAATATTGTCTATGTGGCATTTATATAAATGAAATCTGACGACAACTTACTAAACTTAGCACGTCAACCAAATTAATTTTAGTATTATTCGGAAGTTATATTCCTGTGCTGTGTGACATAACTATTCATTCATTAAGAAAAAGTTGCATAGAGGTGAGCTACTTTGCTACTTTCCATTTAAATCTTACTTTTCATTTCCTATGCCCTATTGGTGTTTTCATGCCGCCCATCTCTTTAAAAGAAATGCCTGTCAGGCTATTTTGTGTTCATTCATGTGCATAGCGAGCAATATTTATGATATTTTGCTTGAATTGAAAACAGAACTGCAAATGAAATCAAAACAATCAAAAAACAGAAAAAAAAAAAACGTTTTTCTAGTACTGTCATCATTTTCATTGCATTTAGCGAGATAAGGAGCAAAAGATCTACTTTTTAATATGGCAGCGGTAGATGCTTTAGTTTGTAAACTATTTAACAGAATTCCATTAAGGAAGTCCGAAAGGAAAAAGGTAAAAGAGAAAAACTTTTACCCATTTAAACAGACTCACATGAAAGTCACTAACAAAGTTTCTGAAAGTGTTAATCTCGTTGTTACTGGAAGTGTAAGAGCATAAGTTATAATCATTTTGATATGTAACAACTAAAACAGCTGTTGATACTATGAAGCGCTGAAAGTTGTAAAGCTGAAATATCAGCTGAAATATTTAAAATCGTTGTAGTCTTACAGTGCTTTTCTCTTTCCCTCTATTCGCATCGCTAAGAAAGTAGAAATAAATAGCTGCGGGAATACGCTGGTATAGGTGTATGTGGGTGAATATTTTCGGCGGCCCACATGCCTAATGCACTCGTAAATGCATTACGTTTATCATATACGTTTCGTTTAGTGTGGCTCTTTTTATTGCATCTCTTTCACTCTTTTAACACAATCCAACAAACACATAAACAACGTGGTGCATACATGTGTGGCTATTTGCGAGATTGAGTGAATATTTATTTTCATGCTGCCCTACTCAAAAGATCAAAATATTTTCTGCGAATTGTAGCAACAAAAATCATGTGAAACTCTGTTCAATAAAATAAAAAACGAAAAATTTAGGAAAAAAAAGAGGTGTAGTGGGTATTTAGTTGATACAAAAATTATAGCGAGTAGTTTATGCAATTTCTGTAGTGGGTTTGTTTAGATGAAGTCCTTGATGCAAAAAGACAATTATTCCTCGCGGAAATTGTACTTTGGCTGCTTTTCAGTGAGCAGTTTGTTTAATACTTTTAATCTATTTGCTATTTGTTATAGATGGTGGGTCAGATGTTTGCCGTCGAGTGCTACTGTCAATTCAATACTGTTTACTAGTTGAAAGATACTTGAATATGCCACGTAGAAGTTTTGTTTGATTTCAATACACAGCATACGCTATGATGCACACTGTTGTTCTATTGCAAATGCAAATAAAGTCTTCCTAGTAAATTAAATTTTTAAGGATTTAAGAAAATACAACTTATATGATGACAACATTATTGAAATATAGTCTTTCGATTTGCAGAAAATTTTTATTTAACTCAACTATAAAATAAGTAAAGAAGAATTCAAAATAATCAAACTTGCTTGGGAGTATTTCTATTATGAAAATACAAACAATCATACAACATTCAAACAATTTATAGCATTCATTGTAGTGTTCATGACTTGAGTTCCTCGTAGAACTCTATTTATTTACCAGCTGATAATTGAAGATACTTAAGAAAAATATATTTGAAGTCGGCGTAGGTAGTTTGTTGGCTTATCTGAAGCTTTAAGCCCCAAGTCAGACATCTGCAACAAAACGACAAAGGAAAAATATGTTTCTTCAACCTCCTTCTCTTAGTAGATTTCTGGTAAAATTCGGAACGTAAAATAAAATTGGCATGCAAATTGGCTCATCAAATCTGTAGTATGAAATCGAATTTAAAACTGTAGGTCCTTTCACTTCATTTATAAAGTTTACATACACAAAATAAGTGGCGGGGGAAACTAGATCTTAATTCAAACTGAATTATTGTAATGACCAACTACTACGATGTATATATGTATACAAAATCTACAAATGATTTAAAAAATATATAGAGAAAGATGATTTATTAACAACATTATCGAATATATAAAGAATCTCTTTGATATTGAAATCGGGTATTTAACAGCAGCATAATGGTCAAGCATTGGACTGAATGTACTACAAAGAACGCGTTTGGGATTATTCAATTCGCATCCAATCCAATCAATGTGAAAGCAGAATTTCACTCAATTAAGTCTAAAAATTGTTTTTTATTTAGTTTGTTGGTGGAGAAAAAAATTAGCTTTTATTGTATGCCCTTTGGAAGACATTTGTTTCGTGTGGTTGTTTTCTGATTCATAGCTAAAGAAAGAGATCAAAATTAACTTCAAATTCAATAAGTCGTAAGCCCAAGTGCAGACAATTGCAATAGAATCTAACCCGGATAGATTAACAATTTCAGCCCTTAGACACAACATTAATGTTGCATTTGGTAAGGTAGCCAGTGCAAATCAAATTGAATTTTGAAAGAGCCAAAATAGGTATCGATATCGATTCACTACGATACATTAAAGAATAGATAAAATATCACACAATAGTGTAAATTGGCTTCAATTATTATTTGACAATAAAATTGTTAACGGAAGCCAGAGTTTTCTATGACAACGAACATAAATATTGGATCTTTAACTACAATAGTACCCTCAACCTACTGTCAAATTAGCTTTATCCACTTAAAACACAACAACAACTAAGTATGTGTATGTTTAAATAAGTGAACGAGAATAAATATTTAATAACGGTACGTATGAGTGATATTTAATTCGAATATAACACATTATAATAACGGTACGTATGAGTGATATTTAATTCGAATATAACACATTATAGCCAGTACGTATACGTACTGTGGCATGTTATTTTGTTTGTTTAATTTAGTTGAGTTCAGTTTTATATAATTTATTATTTTTGCCTTGTTTATTTGGACATGTGGTTTTTGAATTTTTAAATGTTTAGTTTTGCTTTCAGTTTTTTTCTGCTACTGAAATGTTACTTTATTTCCTGTAATCCTAGTATATGTTGTTGTTTATTTCAATATTTTTGTTTCTGTGAAAATAATAAATTCATTCATAATTGGCCATTACAACCCTTCAGTCAGGATTACCTAGCTTCTCACACCACTTATGTTGTGTGCGTTAATTTTATACACGAGTGGCGAGACCTGCAGTTTAAGGTCGACTCCGAATGACAGATTTTTGAGAAGCTTTTCATGGCAATTTTTACTCTCAGAGTCTTTGCCAGAAATCTGCTGAGAGGAAGTCGCCGAAGAAATATTTTTCGTTTTGATGTCTAACCTGGGATACGAACCCGGGCCTTTCGTCTAATAAGCCAACACACTGCCTACTAGACCACGGCAACTTCGAAATTAAGAAATACCTTATCCATAATTGGCCTTTTTGCAATAATGGCCGTGACATAAGTTCGTTTTAATGGTTTTTGCGGTTTAATAACATCACAACCGCAATGATGCACTCATTCACTTAAATGTATACACTGGCTGTCTCTGGTCCACATGTGCTTACTTGTTCTGTTTCAATTTTCTTTTCATCTGTTTCTAAGCATTATGGATATTGTGGGTCATGGGTTGTATATAAATATGTATGGATATGTATGTCAATATGAATATTTATTCAAGGTTTTTCGAAGGAAATGAGAATAGACCTGTAAACTTTTTTATTTTGCTAGTTGCGTTTTCATGTTTTTTTTTTTAATGTTAGCAAGAAATATATTTTTTCAAGGCTCTACTGTTATAATATTAACGTATATTTAACTTACCTACATACATAATTGGTCATTACAACCCTTCAGTCAGGATTACGACATAACTAATCACACCACTTACGTTGTGTGCGTCAGTTTTTATTCATGTGTGGCGAGACCTGAGAAGCTTTTCATGCTAATTTTATTTACTTTCAAAGTTTTTGGCACAAATCTGCTGAGAGGAAGTCGCCGAAGAAATATTTTCATAATTTCGTTTCGATGTCTGACATGGGATTCGAATAATAACGCAAGACACTACTTACTAGACTACGGCGACTTTAACTTATTTTCATTAATTACTTATCGGGCGTTTTTATTGTTAGGTTTTTTCTATCACTTTTCTCTTTATTTTGGTATTGTTATGACCACTTGTTTTCCTTTCTAATTAGGCTTTATTTTGGTTTATTTCGACTTTGTTTATACTCCTTTTTACTTCCTTTTCCTTTGTATTCTTTTTCCTTCCGAATTACTAAATTCGGTAGTTTACGTATTAGAGAGGGCTTTTTGTTGAAACCAAATTTTTGTAAAAGATAGTTTAAAACCGAACTCGTCGCTGCCCAATTTAACTTAGACAAGACAGGGCTATGTATAATTTTACGATTTTTTTCTGTTTGTTATCAAATCTGGGTCGCGCGCCTTGAGAACTTCGGCAAACTATGCATGTCAGTATATAAGAGAACCTCTGAGTTCTAAACTAATGGTCATCAATAACTTGGCTTACCAGATAGGAAGCGGATGTTCAATTTATCTATTATTCTTGAACAGCTTCAAGGAGGTAACAATAGGAATTATAGTTTTACTAAAGAACACAACTGTTACCCTTTACGAGAGAGTCGGTTAAGACTTTTAGTGGTAATATTACTGGGCACTGAGTTTATATGATATGTACAACTTGGAGCATTTTTTTCCAACATTTGATCTGTCTCTAGGGTGAATTCCTATTTAATATTTATATTGAGGTTAGTTTTTAGGCATAGACTGCTTCAACAAATTGTCACCAATTGGTTTATTCTTAAGTGGACCCAATGAATGCTATTTGAAATTGAATATTGATTGGACAATACAAAACCTCTCACATCCAAGATTTGCCTGTAAAGCTTCAACACATCGTGTATGCTTGTCACGACTTGAAAGATTCTATGAGACGTCCATGTCACCAATATTCCTTTATATATTGCGTTAAATTTTTGGAACAATTTTACACTCAGGAGTGAAATATTCTTGCATTTAGAAAGTTCCCTCTCGAAAATGGCACTACTGTGGTTTTGCTTGCGTTAATCTATAACCCCCACATGCCTCATCGATTACTTACTAACCATATTATGCTTCGCTGCATAATTTAATTATGGCAGCTAGATTACTTGTCACTTACATGTGTAATTTAGATCTCTTCCTTGGGTATCTTGGGTCACTTTTCTTCGAAAATGAGCTAGGAGGTGTCGTTACAGTCAATGGCGAAAAACGTTTGCAGACCTTCAAACATTTCAAACAATATTTTCCACTAAAGAAACGAAACTGAAAACTTTTAACATTTGAATAAATAATTAAATTGATATTCGGTCTTTTGAGATTATATATCCTGGCTGAAGAATTGTATGGGAAGAAATTATATATGTATGTGTGTGTAGTCCAATGCAGTTTATGCTGCTTTACCAAGTAATTTGGTCAACAGCAAACTTTTAATAATTGCTGTGATTGAATGCCGACAAAACTCCCATGAAAACATGCATTTTCTGCGTTGATAGAGATGCATTTTTTTAGAATAAACTCTTTATTCTGTTCTTGTAACAACATATCATGGAAAATAAAATGGATTTGCTTTTCTCCTCCTTTCAATTACAAACATATGTGCTGTACAGCTGGTATGAGTTCACGGAGTTTTAAATATAATCCAAAACATGTGTTACAAAGCGTTTGTATTGCTACGAATGTTTTATTATATGGGCTCCATGAAAACCTATTTTTTTTTTTTTTATTTATTTATTCTATTAATATCACAGGGAAAAATTTTTACATTATTTTATTTAATTACATTGCTTGAGGTACTGCTTTCAAAAAATATTGCAACAATTATTTGCTTTTTGGATTCATACAAATATATTAATTAATTAATATATACATTCTTAGGGGAAAAAGATAGAAAAAAACCTCTTAATAATTTAAAGAAATTTTAATATTAACACTTCTGTCAGCTTCAATCCTGAAGTTGACGAAGTTATTAATGTCACAAACTTCTTATTACATCATAACTTGAAGACCTGTTGCGATCTTCAAACCGTAGTGATATTTGTCTTATTAGCTCTCTAAACATAATCTGTTTATATTTTCTGTGTAGTACACTTGTAGAGTATCTATAAGGTAGATTAAATATAATTTTTAAATTTTTATTTTGTATCACTTGGAGCTTTTTAATATAGGTGTTTGCACATCTCTTTGACCAGATTTGGCACCCATACGTCATAATTGGTCTTATACACATCTTAAACAGTAGGAGCTTATTTTTACTGTTAAGAGAAGATCTTATGGGAAATAAAGCTCTCCCACATTTAACTGCTTTTTCGGATGATTGCAGAACCTGCTGCTTAAACGTCAACTTTTTATCTAGTACAATGCCCAAAGATTTAACGGCGTCTAAAAGAGGGATTTGCACACCATCTACGAACAGTGAAATGGAAGCATTTCTTTTCGACGACTTGTTGAATGGGAATATTATAGCTTGAGTCTTACTCTCATTAATTTTTATTTTCCACTTTTGTAATATTCTTGTGCGTGTAGAACAGCCTTTTTTAATCTTTGGACTATAGCGTTAGATACTTTGCCCGTTGTTAATATTGCGGTATCTTCTGCGTATAATGCTAAAGAATCATCTTTAAGAACTTTGAAGTCTGATGTGTATATCGAATACAGTGTGGTGGATAATACTGAACCTTGAGATACGCCTGCTGGGATAATTCTTTGACTGGAGTTACTCATCCTCAATTTTTACAACAAAGGACCTTTCAGATAAGATACTTTGAATGAGTTTTTGTGAATAGACTGGAAAGCCAAACATATTAAGTTTATATATCAGTCCGTCATGCCATACGGAATCAAATGCTTTTTCAATATCCAAAAGCACCACTCCAGTGCTTTTACGTTCATTCTTATTTTTAGATATTAAATTAACTATGCGCTTAACCTGATGTATCATAGAATGGTTTTTCCTAAAACCAAACTGAACACTTTGAAGTACATTGTTGTTTTCGGCATATGGATTTAACTTGTCTAGAATAATTTTTTCAAACACTTTATCAAGGCAGCTTAAGATGCTTACATCTTTACATCTTTGCCTGGCTTTAATACTGGAACAACTTTAGCTACTTTAAACAATTTCAGAAAATAGCCATACACCAATATACACCAATTAAAAATTCTGGTAATAACAACAAAGAATGTATTTGTCATATTTTTTAAAATAATAGGGCTTATACCGTCTAACCCGGGAGCTTTTTTGTTTTTTAAACTTTTTATAAAAAACTTGATTTCTTCCACATCCGTCAAATTACCAGGTGGGTTAATTGACAAATCTTGATCCTTTAACCAGCTTTTATGTTTTAAAACTACATTATCTTTTAACGATGACAAGTTATACGTTATGTTATGGAAGTTTTCAAAAACTTCTGCTATAAGTTCACACTTTTCTTTACTATTAGAAACTTCAATGCCATTTGTAGTTAAACTCCTTATGTTCAACGTATTGCCCTTCATTGCCTTAGATAATTTCCAAAATTTTTTATTGCCCGTAGGCAACCCTTTTAGAAACTGATTCCATCTGTTGTTTCTATCATTGCCAATATGGAAATTTATTGGTCTAGTCAGCTGCTTAAGTAAACAAATTATTAATATTCTTTCAGACAAATTAATTGTTCTTTGAAGTTTTCGCCGATATCTCTTTCTTTGTCCAATCAAAAGTAAAGTTGTTCTCGAAAGTTTTCTTTGCCAAATTGGTTGCGAGCCGACTGGAATTTGCTCCGAATCTTTCTGGGCAATACTAGTAATCACAAATTACGTTTGTTCAATATTTGCTTCTGTAAGTGATTCTGATTGTAAATTATTAATGTTTATTTTGTTATCTACCCAGCTTCCTATTTCGTTCCAGTTGGCTTTTCTGTATAAGGGAAATTGTATGGTTCTTTCCATTACTGCACCAAGGATCGAGCAAGTTATCGGAGTATGGTCCGAATTAAAGAATTCTGGGTGTGCTTCTAATTGTGAAAAATTCGGATTAGAATTTGTGAGGAGAAGATCGAGTACTGATGGTTGAGTTGGATTTATAGTCTGGCCAAATGGTGTGAATGAATTGGGGGAGAATAAGTAATATTGTGAATTAAGTTGATGAAGATAAAGACTGTTACCAGCTGTGTTGTTAGTACTACAATTCCAGCTTGTGTGGCGGGCGTTAAGGTCACTAAATATGAAGTAATCATGAGAAGAACGAGTAATAATATTTAGATCACTTACAAAATCATTTGTGTATTTTGGAGAATAAACAGCTGTAAATCTCACTGGCCTATTATTTATTTTAACTACGATAGAAATATTTTTCATTTTAGAAGTTCGGTAATTTTGGATAAGTTCATGTGGTATAGAGCTTTTAATAGCTATCAGAACACCATGCGAAGTACGATCATTTCTATACATTTTAATGTTAGCCAGTTTAAATCTATGAGTTGGTTTCAAAAATGTTTCGTTTATGAGAACTAAATCAATTCGTTTTTGTTTTAGTACTTGTTCCAACTCTATAATTACTGTAAGTGTTGTAATACCCTGAGCATTCCAATGCATAATATTTAACTTAGTATTTGTATTATTATATGACATGTCTAAGCATGTTTCCAAGCACCCTTAACTTGTCGTACTTGGTATTACATTTTTCAAGAGCATCAATTGCCTCGAAGAAAATCTCTAGAATCTGTTCATTTGATAAATTATTATTTTCTTGTGTTTTGTTGTTCGATTTTAACACGGACTCATAGGAAACTTTGTTTTCAGCCTTACCTGATGTTTTTTGAGAAAATCTTGGTACTTCACTATATCTTGTATCAAACAGCTCATCATCAGTCGTATATAAATCAGGATCATTCAGGTGCATTCTGGCAGGGCGTCGAATATTTGTAACCATTTTTCTAATTTCCAAATATTCCCTCCTTGACGGACAATGAGGGTCATCAGCTCTATGATTTATATTTTTTAAGTTACGTTTAGTGCCATTAAAGAGTTTGTAAATCACTGGTCCATCCACGAGTCTTTTGTTGAGTTGACAATTAGAATAGTCGTGAGACCCACCACACGCTATTCATGCAACTGGTCTATAACAATTTGCTGATCCGTGGCCGTACATCGCACATTTGGAGTATTGTGTAGGGCCATTAGAACGACGATTTGGGTTTCGCCAGCGAACAACTATGCCAGACACGTACCTTATTTTGAATATTTCCTTTTTTGATATTTGTTCCCTGCTAAACTCCAACATATATAATGCATCATCTTTAGTCGAACGTGCGGTCATGACTTCTTTAATATTGACCAATTCAATGTTTAAAGCTTCTTTGAATTCATTTTTTATTGCGTCCGTACTAAGTTTAGGCAAACCAAATAACATAAGCTTAAACTGTTTATGATCTTTAATAGGGTGGGTGAAAAAATCCATAGCCATATTATTCAATTTCTTAACAGCTTCGTTGTAATCTATCAAAGTGTTGGGTATTATTTTGGTACCAATTGATATTCTTTTATAATTGCAGCTTGTTCCCAAAAGATTAATAACCGTTGAGAAGCTTTAACTATTATCAACGATTATTGGAGGACCTTTGACTTCATCTTTTTTAATGATCTCATTTTCTAAACTCGAGACTTTATCATCTTCCATGTCAGAAAATATTTGAAACCTGTTAGGGTCCGTTTTTGTGGCCTTTGATACTTTGAACTTGGGGTTATTTCCCCAGTACTTCTTACGTTTTAAAGACATTTTAACGAAAATGAAAGAAGTTTGAAAATATTATATTTTTGATTTATTAAGAAAAATATGTAAACAGCTGAGCAATGAATTCACGTCCTTGTCAATAGAATGTCAACAAACAACTGACAATGAAAACCTTGTGATGTTTAGCACAAATTTAATGGGGCCATTTATATTTAATTAAACTTGGTTTACATGTTTCTGGCTGTTATTACTTAATTTAAGTATTGATTTGTTGGTGTTTTTTAATTTTTTTATTTTTTAGGTTTTCTGCTCGCAGACATCTGAAACGTGGAAACTTAATGTAGCGGATTAAGGTATGAAACTGAATTATTTAATTGTGTGATTAAATATTTGATGAGTATAATTAAAATTGTTATTGATTTATTATGTTCAAATGTGAATGCGATGGAAAGACGATATTTATAAACAATGAATATTAATTAAGTTTTTAAATCAATAAAAAATTAACAAGAATGGTAAATAGTATGTTTACCAAAATGACCATTGTAGGCTCTAGGGGTCAACTAAACTCCTAGGGGCTAGCAAAGAATGAGTTGATAAGCAAGAATGGGATATGTCCATTCCTCTTGTATATACATATACATCCCCCAAAGCAGGAGAAGGTTGAAGGTTTTTTATTAAACTTAGGATTTATTGCCTTCTTGGGTAATAAGTATATATTTATCTTTCTTTAGGAAAGGTTGAATTAAGATTTAGTCATGAGGAATTCAAATATATATAAAAAAAAAATACAAATAAGAGATTAAGTATAAGTATAATTATAAGATTAAGAAATTTGAGAAATTAATACAAAAAAAAGCGCCTATTTTTTTGTTCTTTTCTACATAATATTTCAGCAATAGTTTTATACTTTTTGAATATTTTTATTGTTTAACAAAAGAGGCGATAACGGACTTCTTTCTTCTCAATCTCACTCTCTTTCTCACTCTCTCTGTTGTTAAAGCAGTTTGCCAGAAACTTATGAAGTTTTTAAATTGCTAACACAGAAACTGAGAAAAAAAAAACATTTCTCAAGATTTTCTCCCATTTTTCGTTTTATTCAATTTTCAATTGAGCAAATTCAATAGTTCGACAATGAGGGAAGTACAGAAATCTTATCGTAGAATAAAAATGAATATTGAATGGGTCACTTGTAGTCTTTTGCCATATTTACTATTGTCGTAATATTCACAAATACTCCTCCTTTTTTTCTAATCCTTGTTATTGTTATTGTCAATGTAAATTTACTGTGAATGAAAGCAAGGAATATAAGTAAAACAACGAGTATTTGTAAAAACATATTTTAAAGCTAAAAAAGAGAAATCAACAAAATCTACACAAAGTTCTGAAATGCTTGACTGTTTAATATTCTAAGAAAATTTCAATAAACCCAACATGTTGTTGGTTTATGTGGCTTTAATGCAAATAGCAGTCTTAAAAAGAATCTTAATAAAAAAAAATGGAGATTGAAATTTACAACATATGTTGCCTGAAAACCCCAATTACAGTTTATGAAATTTTCAATAACATTGATAATGTTAAATAATCAAAAATTAGAATAGAAAAAAAAGTAAAAAAAAAATTAATCTAGCTTTAAAAGTCGTTTTAAGGATGGGATAGTTAAATATTTTTATTTAAATCCTTTTATATTGGCCATTTTGGTCTTCTCTTGTAAATTTAAAAACTTCAACAATATAAGTGTTTAACTCTGGCCATGTGATAATAAATATGAAAACTTTGTAAATTTGCAATTTAATACATGTAACTTTAGTGTAATGAAATAATTTTTAAAAATTTCCACACAACCAAAGGCTTCTACTGCTTATAAATTATGTAGCAAATGGTCGCTGAAAGTAACAAATCCCAGTAAAAATACGCAATTGTTAAGGCATTTTAATACTTTAATTACTTTCTGTTTAACTATGCACACAAATACTCTCTTTTACGTTTTTACACACCCGCTTAAAGATACTCACACAGATAAATGCTTCCGTTTCCTCAATGATACAATTTTATTTATTTTTTATTTTTTGTTAAAAACAACACCAAAAAAAAAAAAGAGAAAAGAAAGCAAGCCATGCTTTCTTAAAGAGTAGATACAAGAAACGCAAAAGCAGTGATAGAAAGATAGAAAGAGTGTACTTGAGAGAAAGGGGTAAATAAAGTTGCAAAACATAAATTTTTAACACCACAGAATTAACCGCTAGAGGACAGCTTATATGAAAGAAAATACTAACAACTACCACGATAATGAAAATGAACAAAATATAAATAAAGATACAGGAAAAGAACCAAAGAAAGAGAATGAGAGCATGCATATAAGAAACAAAAAAGTTGTACAACTGCATTAATGACATGACTAATGAAAACAAATCTACAACACAAACACTTTTGGTGGAAGTACTTTGCTAAATTTTTTTTACAGTAGAGTACATGATTATGAAGCTATGGATTAAGATTTCTATCAAATTATAGATTCTTATTAAACAGTATAAAGTATGTGGGAATGTTAAACTAAAATGTTGAATAAGATTTCATTGTGAGATAAATTTCTAATATTCGAAGGAATTTTTTTATCTGTCCATGTCCTAGTTCTTCTCGACAAGCTAATCGTTGGACCCTTAACTTTATATCAAACATAAATTACCATTAGGAATCGTCGGACAAAACAACAATAGCTCGTAGATGATGGGGTTAGGTATACCCGCCCCAACTAATACGAGGTTCAAACATCAATTTACCTATCAAAAGGCAAAAGTTTTCCTGTTACGGAACTGTGAGCTAAAATTTGTAATACTGTGAATGGAAAAACGCATGACCGATACTTAGAATGACTTCCACTGTCTTGTACGTAAAACAGAAGTCAGAATCGAGTACGGGAATCAGGGACTGATCACTCTGTGTGATGGAATAAATTGGAAGGAGAAATATTTGCACCATTCGAATGTAGCTTTGGACAAAGCTCATCTACTACATACCAAATATATACATACATACATAATTGGTCATTACAACCCTTCAGTCAGGATTATTGACCTACTTTCTCACACCACTTATGTTGTGTGTGTTAATTTTATACACAAGTGGCGGGATCTACAGTTTAAAGTCGACTCCGAACGACCAATTTTTTTTGAGACACTTTTCATGGCAATTTTATTTACTCTCAGAGTTTTTGCCAGAAACTTGCTGAGAGGAAATGGCCGAAGAAATACTTTTTGTATTTTATTGATGTCTGGCCAGGGACTCAAATCCTGGCTTTACGTCTAATAAGCCAACACACTAAATACTAGACCACGAAAAAATAGATACACTACGCAAAATAGTGGAAAATATATTCTTATTTTTCCTAGTTTAAAATTGGATCTTTCTGGTGACGTCATCTGTAAAAACTTTTGAAAAGGAGCGTGATGTAAAGCAGACCCCAAGGTAGTAACTTCGGCATTCTAAGAAAAGCTTATTATTTTGCACATAAATTTGATACTAAGGTATATTGAATAGGGATATAGACATCCATTTACTCCCTAGTACGACCATCAGGTAGAGACAATCGGAATCTTTTATGAACCGTGAAGAAAATATCAGAGCTGACAAAAAATTCAATAAATTAAATTAAGAAAATATAAATTATCTCTAAGACACGTGCAGACTTTCAGAATATTTTCTCTGATACTTAACTAAAAGATAAAAGTTTTAAACAAAAACAATTTATTTATAACGTGTAGGTACAGAGTTGACTTGAATTAATTCTGTACTTTCTTCACTGGCGGCATAGCTGCAAACGGTAAGCCATGAATTAAAGGATATGATATTACAAAAGCTTTACAACGGTAAGATTCAAGGAAGCTATGCTTTATGGGACAGCCAATTTAATTCAACGTTTTATGATATTTTTGTTTGACACATGTTATTGCTAATATCACAAGTATTTGATGTTATATAGCCTCTTCCGTATTCCAGCTTTACGATATCACAAAATAGTGTTAATTGCATACAGTTGCTGTAGAAGTAAGTGGACATTCTGTTTAATATTGTATCACGTATACCATGATAAGGGACGCGATTCATTAAATAAATGCAAATTGCTAGAGGTAAGGGTAGGGAAGTGTTAAAAAAACCAACAGTAAATGAAAAATACTTGTATATACACAATGAGTACGAGTATTGCACGGTCACTACAGATATGTGTAGTTAAACAATTCATTTCAATTCAAATAGAAAAAATTCAATTAAAAAAAATTTTTCAGGGAGTATGTCTCAACAAAAATCTAAGACTTTTAAAGAACAAAATTATGTCACCTTAGTCAGCATTAATATCCCATAATGGAAATGATTTTTTTTTTATCTAATAAATCTAAAATTAAGTGCTAAGAACACTTTAGGAAAAAAATCTTTAAAAACAAAATAAACCACTACTTATTAGTTGTCTTTATAGGCACTATAAATTGCACAATACAAGTACTATTGCCAAGTATTTGTTTATTTTTTATTTTCTTTTATTTGATAAACAGACTTAAAGTTGGCAATGTTTTCTGTTGGCAAACAGAAACACAACCAAGCAAAAATCATGAATGAATATTTAATTGTGCGCATAATGAATAAATAAATCAGTTAAGCTGGCTGCCAACCAAATTAAATACGTAACACAGGATTTTAAGTCCTAAAATGCAAAGACAATTAATTGCAACGAATTGTTTCTTAGTCTATCGCTAAGAGAGGAGAGACCTCCTCACATGGATGAAAAAAATTAACCTGCAAGTATAAGTTGTCTAAGAAAAATCCCATAATTTTAACTAAGGGCTTGAAATTACCTATAATTTAAGTCTTCCGACAAGATAGACCCTAGACTAAACATCTTGAACAAAACGAAGTATTAAAAATAATTTTTCTGACGGCTTCTACTCAGTAGATTTCTGGCAAAAACTCCGAGAGTAAATAAAATTGCCAAGAAAACGTTTCTCAAGAATCTGTCGCTTGGAGTCGACTTTAAACTGTAAGTCCCACATCTCATGTATAAAATTGACACACACAAAATAAGTGGTTTGAAAAGCTTGCTTGTAACCCTGACTTAAGAATTGTAAATGATGAATTATATACACATAACAGATTAGACTTTACGGATAAGGACAGGGATAGTATTTGGATACTTCGGATTAAATTTACTAGTGGATGTTAAATACCCCATATATACACGTAGTCTTCGACTTTCGAACGTTGGACTTCCAATTTTTTTCATAGCAAATACTTTAAGAAGACAAATATGTAGTTGGGGGGAATTCCTTAAAATATATTATAATTTTATATAATGTTTGAATTATATACATTTTGAATAGTTTCATTTCCCCTGACCCTCAAAATTAGTAGTACAGTATGTAATTTTTATTAAACAGACTTAGATCATGATATAATCCAGCTCGGTGGTGGAAATGAATGGTAATCGGAAAAAAGGAAGATATACAACCAAAACATTATGTCTGGTCGACATAGACAGACGAGTGATTAAATTCAGACTTCAATAGTGATTACAATTAAAAGTTAACGAAAATCAATTATTATTTTATTTTTGTTTTTTTTTCCGAATTTTAATGATAACTTTTTTATTCGATTTCTTGTTTTTCTTTATAAAATAGGAATTAAATATTGATGATGGTGATTAAATTCCAAAATATGTCCGTTTATTTTACTACTCATCAAAAAATAAATGAAACTCACATAAAATTTTAATAGCAAAGAAAAAAAAAATAAAAAATAACAGATTTGTGTGTATATGTACGGAAACAAAATTGTAGATAATTTTTTTTGTATGTCATTGCATTTTTTTATTCCCTCTTTTAGTATTTGCTTTGGATTGTTCTTGCATTATAAACTTTAGTTTTTTGTTATTAAAAATTATTATTATTTTTTATTTTTTATTTTTATTTGCTCATTGTGGCAATTATATTTCTTTTTATTATGAGTACAATGTAATTTGCAATGATAAAACTAGGCACATAAGAACACAAATACGTATAATTTATACACAATACAGACATTGTTTTCGATTTACATTGTTTTCGTTTTACATTGTTTTTGTTTTGCACATTAAAGCCTTATTCTTACATATAAATGACTGTCTATATAGGAACCGAATTTGTTTGCAGTATTATTGTGTAAGCATGTGTTTGTTTATTTAAACTGTAAATATGAATATTGCAATAACAACACACATTTCTGCACTTCTTTATCTTTAACGTACTCTAACACAGAAATAATAAAAACAATTAAAGAAATATAAGCAGTAATCGTGTGAAGTATAAATCCTGACCTAGGCTTAAATATGGTCGTATTAAGTTTTTTTTTTGCACTCACTTGCCCAGGATTTATACATAAAAAAGATATTCAATTAAGAGAGCAGAGCCCTTTTTCTGTACCCAGTTGTTAAAAAAAGTGATTTAAACTTAAAGAAAACTCACGTTATTGTAGGAAAAATTACACCAACATTGATTTTATGGTAACTAAACCTGACCAAAGTTTTTAATCTAAATAATTCAACCTTTTTTCAAATACTATATCCATACTTATATTACATACATATTAAAGACAGATAAAGAATGGATATTGTTTACTTAACATTTATTTTTATTTTAATTTGTGTGTACTTTCGTTTGGTTTTTATTCATTACTCATTATATTTATTCAAAATAATTGAAAAATTTTTCAATAAAATTACAATAAAAAAGTGATTCAAACTAAGTATGTGAATTACATGATTATAGAAAAAGAGAGAAAACGAAAATAAATACCAAAGAAAAGATAATTATGTATATAGAAAATTAATAATAATAAAAACTGAAAGGAACAAAAATGGAAAACACTATGCGAGCGCTACTTAAGGGATTAGGAAATAATTGGTTTAATGTTTAATTATTCTATGACTGTAGTAATTTTTAATTCTCTCTTACAAAAAATGTCTCTGGCAATGTTAACGTATTAGGTTCACATTTGAAGACAGTAAAACCTCTCGAAATCCCATTTGGATTGAATTTCATTCACTGTTAAATGGGTAAATTTTAATTTTTACTTGCATAAGATTTCTACGTCTTCAAAATTTTACTGCCGAATATAAGGTGCACAGATGTGGCCCATAATCTACTCCCTTGTGATTATCGTTCGTTGTTTTTAAGAAAGTGTCCGTTATCATCAGAAGAATTGCTGAAACGAAGCACCGAGATGAAAATATCTTCTGCCCAGAAGTAGATGGGTCTGACAATAAATGAGGACAAAACGAAGTACATATGTATTGGTGGAATAGGAACATGCGGCGTATTAGATTTCAGTTACGGCGATAACTATACGTTCTATATAGGCAAGGAATTTGTTTATTTCAGTTCCCCCGTTACCACTGAAAATTATTTTAGTTTGGAGATTAACTGTAGGATCACATTTGCCAACAAGTGATACTGTGTTCTCAATAGACAACTGAGTAGTAGAGACCTCTCTCGTTAGTCAAAATTAATATTCTACAAGACGCTCATTCTGCTCATTATCGAGCAGAAGCGTGAATACTATTAAGAACTGATGCAGAAACCTTGAGAGTATTTGAGAGGAAAGTTATACGTAAGATCTTCGGTCCAAAGGGAGTTGACTATAGCTTTTCCTCAACGATGTGGACGTTGAGCCGCGTATTAGTATCCAGAGGCTGTACCGGTTTGACGAGGTTGAGCGGAAGTCGGCAAAAAGGACGACCTTGTTTGCGTGAGAAGGTCCAAGTCGAGGAAGATCTATAACCGATCGGTGTCTCCAACTGACGAAAACTTACATGGAAGACGACAGGAAGGATGTGCTGAAGTAGGCCGAAATCCAATAATCGGGTTATAAATGGCCAATTAAATAAGTAAGTAAATAAATAACATCCGCCAGAAAATACATACAACGTGGCTATAAGTGCCAGAGCTTGGAAGTTTATTTTAGGGCTCCCCGCCCACGTACATGAAAAGATGAAGGTACTCAACCTAATTCATTCTTTGGAACAGCGCCACAATATGGCTGGTACTTTACTATTCTATCAAAGGGTAAAGGTGTTAAAAAAATATTATCAGTTATTCTAAACTGATTCCTACTGTCGTAACTAAACTTTTAAAATAAATTGAAATGATTTACAAAGAGATATTCATATATTCAATACGTTCATATTTGAAACATCCAATATATAGAATGACCCAAATTGTATGAGAATCCAAATTACAAATTTAATTGATATCATAATCTGTAGTATATAATTTTTTTCCAATTAAATTTGTCATGTATAATTTATATTTTTATTTGAATATGTGCAGAAAAAATGTTTCTCATTGCTTTTTTTTATATTTTCTCTATGAAACTTAAATTGAATTGAAATATATAATCAGGTACACACAAATGTAATTTTAAATGCAAATTTATGCATAAAATTTATAATAATTTCATCTTATTTATTCATTATATTTTTTATTTCTCTTTCAAGTTTACTTTCCTTTGCTATTAAATAAATTTAAAAATTTGTTAACTTGATCTGTGCCTTCGGGTAAATCGTTGTTATGGATTAAACAATAATAAATTGAAAAGAAAGAAAAAAATTCAAGGAAAATACTTAAGTCTCGTTAGCATAAATAAATCATTTGAATTTTAACCCTGAACAAGCATTGCTAATGTTATCTTTTACTTTCCACAGTACAAATATTATGCTTGTGCTTGGAATTCTTCATATAATTCACAATTGTTGAGTTAAATTCAAAAAATTCATCTTAACCTACTTATTATACGCGTATGACAAATGTCAGCTATGAATTGCTTTATAATTTGTCTTGTAGTTATTGTTGTTGTTGGAGTTGTTATGGCTTAGAAAATACAATACAATAACAATAAAAAAATTCCTAAGATTTCATATTTTTAATAACATGGTCATTTGTTGTGCATTGTTCTGAATTACATGCTTGGCATGACTGACTTTTAAAAGTCAAGAAAATTTTTGCTGATAAAATTCTTGTTTTAATTACCACACGAAGTTTAATTATATTATTTTTCTAAAATACGTTGTTATTATTGTTGTTGCTTTTGTAGATGACACCACGAATATGTGTTCCCTTAACTGAAAATCAGTGTCGTTTGTGGAATTAAGGACGTACTAAAGTGGAATTGACTATCGCGACGTTATTTAGTGTTCCGTGGATTTGAAGGGGCATTTATGGACCACGCTTGGGGCTTTTATGGCACCGATAGGTGGTGCATTTTCCTTTTCATACGTATCCTTCAACCTTGAACTCAAATAACCTCATGGTGCGGGCTTTTTGGAGACGATTGCTGTGGATTATCTAATGGTGAAGGTAAAGCACTGGCCATTTTATAGTCAGCTAGCAGCAACTCGATTCCTTGACGTTCGCATCTTGAGGCAGGGCATTTAATTTTTAATTATTCCTTATCGTGATGGCGGGTCACTTTCGCATTGATTTCTGTAACGTGCGGGGGCTGAGGGCAAATTTTTTCTCTGTCTATGCTCACATTTGTGTCCATGGGCCGGATGTTTTCGCCTTATGTGAAACCCAGGTATCTGAGGATGCTGATCCACAGGATTTTTATATCCCTGGGTATCACCTGTTATCCCTTTTTAATTTCCATCGCGGTCTTGCTATGTACATTCGCAATGAAGTTGTGTACCAGTGCCAGCAATCAATTGGCATGTATGATGCGGAATTTAACTGTCTTTGGGCTAAGTTCAAAATTAGGGCACATCTTTTGCACTTCGGGTTTCTTTATAGAAGTCCAAACGCGGAAAGAGAGGTTACCATATCTGGCTTTGACTCTCTTTCTGACTCCATAACTAGGATCCTGGAGGATTATCCGAACAGTGAAAATGTTGTTGCTGGTGATTTTAATGTTCATAATTCATCCTGGCTCCACCATTCGAGCCGCACAACTCCTGAAGGCCAATACGTTGAGTTGTTCGCCGCGCATAATCACCTTGCTCAACTAGTGAATGAACCAACACATATATCGTGTGTTGATGGGCACCAAAATAATACACTCGACCTTTTTCTTACTTCACACCCTGATAAGTATGAAGTTAAGGTTTTAGCACCTCTCGGTAATTCGGATCATTGTACCATCTCTGCCTCTTTTCCGTTCTCTGGACTTCGTGAGATTTCACATATGGCTAAGAAACGCTCTATTTTCAACTACGGGAAAGCACGTTGGGATGAACTCAACAATTTTTTCCGGCACTTTAATTGGAAACTTTGTTTCCTTGCATCAAATATCGATGCCGCAGCAGAGATGGTAATGAATATAATTAAAACTGGAATAAATACTTTTATGCCTTCCAAACAGATTTCGATTAAATCAAGGGATAAATCTTGGTTTAATCAGACTTGCAGGTTAGCGGTCAGATCCAGAGAGGAAACATTCAGCAATTGGCGTCGAAACAAGTGTGCACATACAGATTTGCTACGCAAGCAGGCGAGATCCTCGTGTGCCGCAGTACTGAGACGCGAAAAGGTTTTATACGAGCAGCGTCTTCGTACTAAAGTTCTTTCTTTCCCTCGGGGGGGAAGAGCTCTTGGTCATTTGTTAAGAGTTTACGGAATTATACTAGTTCGATTCCAACTCTTATAATGAATGACAAAACATTTGCTGACCCGATTGAGAAGGCGAACCTTTTGGCTAGATTGTTTGGAGGTAACTCTCACCTACCGGCGAGCACTCAACCTCTACCCGAACTCGAAAGAGTATCAGTTACTATGCCTAGTATATTCTTTCGAGCCAGGGCAGTTAGGAGGGTTCTTACGGATCTCAACGTGAACAAGTCTTCTGGTATACCAGCACTGGTCCTGAAACAGTGCTCTTCGACGTTGGCCCGTCCCCTAGCTAAGCTTTTCTCTTTGTCGTATCGTGCCGGTATTTTTCCTTCATGTTGGAAGCTTGCTAATGTTACGCCAATCCCTAAGAAGGGTGAGGCTAATAACCCTGAAAGCTACCGCCCAATAGTTGTTTGTTCTGCTCTTTCAAAGGTGATGGAGAGCATGATTAATCACCACCTTGTGAGGTATTTGTAGTCCAACGGTTTGCTAAATGATCGTCAGTACGGTTTCCGTAAAGGACGCTCTACTGGTGACCTTTTGGCTTTACTCTCTGAAAGGTGGAATGGTTCCATTCACCGCTTTGGTGAGGCCAAGGTTGTTGCTCTGGATATCTCAAAGGCGTTTGATAGGGTCTGGCATGAGGCTCTGGTATCGAAGTTAATTAACAACTATTAGAGTTGTTATAGATGGCGTCTTTTCCGACGAGTTCAGTATAAATTTAGGGGTACCGCAGGGCTCCGTTCTTTCTCCTACTCTTTTTCTTATTTTTCTCAATGACCTTCTGTCTATTACTTCGAATCCTATTTACTCTTTTGCGGATGACAGCAACATTTGTCATTCATATTCATTTGATCGGAGGCCGAGCCTTTTGGAGATTGGGGCAAAGAGGTCGCACATGAATGACACACTCACAGGTGACCTGATAGCAATCTCTGAGTGGGGCCGCGCGAACAGGGTCGATTTCAATGCGCGCAAGACCCAATGTTGTTTTTTGACGCACCGGCGTGATGCTGGCTCTGGTGTTCTGTCATCTGTATTTATGGGTAATGTAAATATTGAGGAGCCGGATGCTCTTGATGTTCTGGGCATGAGAATTAGTTGTGATGCTCGTTGGAACGATCACCTTTTTCGAGTGTCATAGGAAGCATTCAAGTGCCTTGGTTTTTTGAAACGGTGCAGGAAATACTTCACTCATCATTTTGTGGTTGATTGTTCAGTGAACCGCGCAATGCATTACAGGGAGAATTCATTTTTTGCCCGCACAGCTCGCTTGTGGAATTATCTTCCTGCGAGAGTTTTTCCTGTCAATTACGATATTGGTGAATTTAAATCGAATGTCCATAAACACTACTCCCTCTTTCCTCCTTCCTATAACCTATTTTCCTAAACCTGCACAATGCACTGCATGAATAGGGGCCATCCCCTGAATGTTGGTTTTAATAAAAAAAAAAAAAAAAAACAAAAAAAATTGCTTATAAAACGATTGAAAATCACTACGTATGAGTGATGTGGATTGTATGCAAACTATTGAATGAAATTACTTATACGCAGTGTAGCCCAATAATGGTTATTGACTGCATTTGTATGGACATTAAAAGCCGTGTTTACTAATATCAAAGTAATTAATAGATAATAAAACTAATGGTATTTTAATGAATAAATAAATTACATAACAATTAGTGGCTGATTAATTTATCAATCATCATACAAAGGTGGTAAAAACCTATTAGAATTTAGGAAATTAAAAAAAAGATTTATTCGAAATCAGTGACTAAGAGAAGAAGAAACGAAGAATTAAAACTTTTTAGTGTTAAATAAGTCACCATTATATTTTCGTCTACGAGTTTATTGATCTAAAGCATGTCTTCCTTATTAAAGGTTTTTGTTTGATGACGTCTTTAGGTTGAAGTTAAGGAAGTTGCAAGCTCGCTGTTTAATTTTTTCGAACTTAAGTTTTTATTCTCTCTCGAAAAGCTTTTAGGGAAATTAAATTTATAATCATAATTTTTTGTTGGCTCCGTAGTCTAATAGATAGTGTGTTGGCTTATTAGACGTGAGACAAAACAAAGTAAGGAAGAATATTTTTAAAAAGACATCCGCAGATTTGTAGAAAGAAAGAAAATTACTCTCAGAAGGCTTCACATAAATCTGTCATTCAGAATCAGCTTTAACTGAAGCAACGGATTACCAAATTTTAATTATTAATTATATGTTAATATAATAATGGATTTAATTCATTCGTAATAATAGAGTTTCCATGCTAATATTTTACATTAATTAAATATTAATTATTGATATTTTTTTTTTTTACTAAATAAATTTATTTTTATTGATAATATTTATTTTTATAAATTAATTTTTAACTCTTGTATAAAATTAACACACACAACGTAAGTGGTATGAGAAACTAGGTCGTGGTCCTAACAAAAATGTTGTAGTAACCAACAATGTATGTGCGTGCCACTACTATTGAATAAATTACAAAGGATTTCCGAAATTAATATCTTTCTCTGTAAAATTTTTAGGAGTATTTATGTACCACTCTGTTCGCATACATCCTTTGGCACACGTTCCGAAATATTCCATTCCGTTTATTAGACATTAAAAATGAAAGGAAATTCTTCCTTAACTACTAAACTAAACTGACCATTTCCCATAATGACACCATGGCCCGGTAAAATGGACTACATATTGTGTTTGACCATATCGTATGTTTAATATGCGTTAAATGAAAACTAAAACGATAGTTAGCAGACGTGGCTTATGCGCTTGATTGCATGTTAGCCAGGCCTAAACATTAAAACGAAAGCAATTTCATATTAAATACACACCACGCCTCTTATGAATATGGAGTTAAATTTATTTTATTCCATGTTTTTCGTTTTTAGTTTTCTTCGGCTTTTACTTCCTTATAGTTTTTTCCTTCGATTTAAATAGTTCTACACGCTTTAACTTAATTTGTAATGTTTCACAGAAATTTGTTTTTAAAATAAAAGATAGAAAAACATAAGAAGAACTTAAGGTAACCTAATGTAAGTGCCTACAAAATATTTATTTACGTATGCTAGACACGTTTTTTAAAGGAAACGTGTTTCCTGTAGGTTATCTTTGCTTTTAGCTTTCCTCTTTTGGTTACTGCTGTTGTTTGGCTATTTTTAGCTAGGCTTTCATATTCCAATATGAAGCAAAAGAGAATAAGAAAATAATTTTTAATAGACCGGAAATAATACCCTTAAAATACGGAAAATATTTCTCAAAAAGTTTTAAAACGATTTTCAAAATTTTTAAACAATTTTAGAAAGCAACTACAAAAAGAAAACCAATCTGATGACATTCAGAGAAAGAAAAATCTAGAACAAAATTTTGGAAATGAGAACGAATTTAAATCCAAATTAAAAACTAGCAGTGGGTAATTTATCGAATAGTTTTATTCGACCTTTTGATTATAATTAAATAAAAAGATTTCCCGAGCTCGAGGTCGTGTAAAAATTAAGTATTGTTTGGTAGATTTTTAAGTTGTATTAGGGTATACGTATGCTGATTAACATACTGCCAGCCTGGCAAAACTATCAAATCTTCTACAGAAGTCAATGTTCAAACGGGACCTAATTTCATAAATTGGGACTGGACTGGAAACTTTAAAGGTGTGGTTAAGCCTATCGATCATTGCAAAAATAGCACTTTTTCTAAAGGAAGATAATCCCTTTCAGCAAATTTAATCTATGGCATGGATGATTATGACACATTTTGCATTTGGATTTGCACTTCCACCCATATAAACATCAACAATTAAATTATCTATGGCAGGTTATTGGTCCAAAAAAACCAGTTGTTGTAATTGAAAGGCCTTTGCATATGGAAAAATACAACTTAGAAGGGCACAATACGATCTGAAAGTGTTACTGGCTCTTATTTTTTAGAAGAAGTTGATAGAAAAACGATTATCGCTTATACAGGCCGGTATGAATACATACATACATAATTGGTCATTACAACCCTTTAGTCAGTATTACTACATAGTTTCTCATACCGTGTTAATTTTATCTAAGAGTGGCAGGACATACAGTTTTAAGTGGACACAGAAGGACAGATTTTTCAGAAACTTTTTCGTGGCAATTTTATTTACTCTCAGAGTTTTGCTAGAAGTCTTCTGATCTGTGAGTTGAACCGTGGCAGCATTTCCAACAAGCCGACACTCTACCCACTAGACTTCGGCCAATATGGCCATATGATAATCGACTTTTATCACCTGCAATTGAATGGCCTGAGGTTTTCACCAGAACCATAAAATACAAAAAGAATTTGGCTTTATCGCATGAAAGATATTCAGCAAAGCCACTTTAATCGTTACAATATCAATTGTAGTACATATTTATTAATTATCACTTGTTTTACTGCAGTTACTCTACAATACTTTCTACTGTCAACTCAGGTAAAAAGGGCCCACTGTATTAAACTATTTTACTTGAAATATAATTTTGAAATAAAAACTGAAATTATAACCAAAACTGTTCTACTATTTGGATTGTCAATAAATGTTGCCAACAGCAAATTTCAATTAAATGTAACTTTTATGACGATAGTTGTTGATATGTACACACAGACAGGACTTCCAAGTACATTTACGTAACCATTTAGTACTCATATCAATAAACAACTGACTGACATACTGAATGAGTGGCTTTACTGTGCTCCAGTTTATGACAGACGGAGTATATAAAAATATATGTAGTAACGAGAATAAACATATTATGTATATGTGGGTATGTGTTAAAAGTAGTGGATACAAGAGAGTAGTTTTAATTCTTTACGTTTTTCCTCTTTTTTATAAATTCGAATTCATATAACAATTCATGATTGTAGGGCACTGTCAATTAGTTTTCATAGTAGGAGTACGATCTTTGAATATGGGGGTGTGAGAGAGACAATAGGCATATGGATCGTTTTAGTATTGTTAAACTAATACAACATTTTTTAAATTTAACTCACCAGTGTACAGTTGTATATTTTCACCAACATAAAGCCTCTTTAAACAAAATAAATATAACCAACAACCATATAAACGAGCATTATTTGTATTGTATTGTATTTTGAAAAATACTCTCTCATGTATTGTATTTTGTTTACTTCACAAAAGGTAACTGTGCAGAGCTGTATAGCTGTGTGTGGAGAGCTCGTATATATATTTGTGACAGACATTGTATAAAAGTGAAACAAATGTGATGATGTTGATTTTGTTACCTTCCTACTGAACAGGTTTTACATAAACAACTACAAAAATGTGTTTGTTGTAGTGACACTTTTATTGTCAATTGTTGTATTGCAACTGTTGTTATTATTGCTTTTGTTTTCTCTTCATTGTTTTTATATTTTATTTTTCTAACGCTTTGGTGTTTCAGTTCCTGGTGCGTTTCTTGGAAGTGTATTTCTAGTGTGGTAAAATGAATTTTTGCTCTTCAAATATTTTATTTTTATTTGGTTACACTCTCGAGATATTTATTGTATAACACACGCACACAAAAAAGATATTGACACACATATTCAACACTTTTAATGAAAAGAAATTCTTCTGCTACATTTTAAATCAAATTCAATGGAATTTCTCTTCATGTTGCCTTTAAACAAACACTTAATCGAATAATATAATTTTCTAATTTATAACGTAATATTATAAACGTTCTATCAGCTAAACTGTCAATTACATTTGACATCTTTATCTTCATTAATATACACTCTTCTCTTAGCGGTTCTTCTCACAAACTGTCAACTTTATTACACTGAAACGCTTAAAATCTCATTAAAGACATCATTAGTGACAAAAAGCTTTTATAAGTGTGTTACAAAAGGCACCGTGACAGCAAGAGAAAGAAATTAATTTTGAGCACCTCAACCCATTTTATTGCATTAAAATTGAAAACAAATTTAATTAAATGTGACCTTGGAATTGTAACTCAAATACCATTCAATATAAACGATGAATATGAAAAAACAGAAAATGACAACATTTAAGAATGAAATATGTTGTTGTGTTGTATGGTATTAAAATATTAGAAAATTATGTGCTAAGTGAACGTACTCAGAAAATTATTAATCATACGCTACGTGGACCAACCGCAACAAAATCTTAAGCAGTCAAGTACAGTAAGACTCCGCTTAACGCGGGAAATATCTTCCAATAAGTTCCAGCGCTAAACGAAACAGCGTCAAACGAGGCAACTTAGCACGTACATATGTATACAGCTAGTAAAGTTGATGACAACTAATAAATCTACCGTGACGCAGGAAAGATGCGCACGTACTGGTATTGTGGCTTCGGAAAATACAGTTGGAATCTTTTTTCTGGACAGACTAACAAAATAACATTGAAAAAGATGCATAGTATACACCGTCGCTATATAATGCACCGCTTATGCTTAGTGCATGGCAGTTTCATTTGCAAACGTGTAATACTGAAACAGTGTTAAGCGGGGCAGCGATAAGCGGGGCAATTAAATTTTGCTATTGAAGGCGACTTGCAGTTTATTCGAACTTAAATTTTAGGAACTTATGGGTTTTATAAAATATTTCATCACCTTATATATGATTTCACTAGGTCTAGGTTATCTCAAATCTAGAGATTAGTGTTGACAATGTTTCAGGTTTCACCTCTAAACAGCTGCGTAGGGTTTATTAAGATGTAGAATGAGCCGTGGGAGAGTCCCAATTAACGAAATAAACGAATTCAGTTTATACGACATAATTTCTATAAGAGAAGTGATATTTTCAGCAGAATGTATATTCCTATGACGCATAAGTTAGATAACATTTCTGATGCTTCCTGTCTCTTAAAATTTCTTTATAAAACTAAAAAAATTTAATTAAAATTAATTAAATTAATATCTAATTAACGTAAAATCAAAAAAATTCTTAATAAAATTAAAAAAAACTTATAAAAAATTAGTTGCACAGTATTACGAATTAACTTCTCACACCATTTATGCTGTACGCTTATTATACCCATACGCAACGGGACGTAAAGCTTGAAGTCTCCTCCGTTCAACTGCTTTTTAAGAAACTTTTCATCTCTGAGCCTGATCGATTTGTATTTCTATTTATATATTTGACATTATCTAACAGCATTTTCTATTTCCCATATATTTTTCTAATCACGTCTAAACAATGCAAGTGGACGATAAGCCAGACGTAAGGTTAAGTAGGGTAAAACCCTCACCATTAGGCGAAATATTTTCAGGTTCATTATTTATAAACTGTGGCTCCCCTAATTTGTGAGTTTTTTAAATTTTCTTTTCACAATTATTATTACGCTTAAAAGTTAAAAGATTTTCACAAATATCTTCCTTAAATCCTAACCCACTTCTTAAAAGTTTTAAAAGGAATAAACGACAAGGGCCAAAACAGACACTGTCAACGCTACATGTCACATGAATTTTTTAAAAAGTTAAGTTGAAAGAAAATGGTGAGAGAAGGAGAAACTCACAAATCGTTAAAATATTTGAACGTGCGAATGAATGTTTGAAATTCTGTGTAATTTATAGATTTCAGTTGAGTTTTTATTAAATAAATGTGTTTCTTTATTTCATTTTATTTGGTTTATTTATATAACTTACGCTCAATAACAGCCATGTAAAGAAGAATAGCAGCCAGTAATATAAAATTGTAGAAAATATTTTTAATAAAAATCATAGCCCAAGATGTTATATTATTGTAATCCCCTGTAACTATTTTTCTTGCTTTGCTTATAGTATGTTTTGCTTTTTTCTGCGGAGTAAAGGGTGTGTATTGTGTTTTTATTTTTTTCATTTCAATATTTTTTTTATTCCGTCGTAGGCACGTTACAATACGAATACCTTAAAATTCCCCTTTTATCCCTTCGATGCGTAATGATTTATTATTTTGTTTATTTATTGTCTTAAAATACAGAGTAGCTTAACATAGATGTAGGGCAAGCGAAGACGTGGTATAAAGCCTTACAATCTTTGTTAAGGGAAACAATATAAAAAATGTTTTGGGATTGGAGAATTTAAAGCAATTTAGAAGTTTAGTTTTTATTTTTAAAGATAACGATACAAATTTAAAATTAAATTCTCAACGATCGATAGTAGTTTGACCCTTTTTTAATTATGAAATCTATTTCGAATGTATTTCGGTATTCCAGTAGAATACTTTAATAAATTTTTGAATTTTAAAACTGTGACTTTTAAGGTATTTGACTGCCTTTCAGTCTCTGACATGAAATCAGGATATGTTGCTCATAGAAGTTATTATCAATATCTGTTCGAACAAGGGAAACTAGGTAGTGAAAAAGAAGGTCGTAATCCTGACAAAAGGGTTGTAATGTCCAATTATGTTGCGTTATGTTATCTGTTCGGACAAAACCAATCTGTGTTTAATATGTTCAATTGAGTACGAAATTATATTCAAATGCTGCCAGCAATATTCAAATAAAATATCAATTTAACGACAGGCAAAATAATTGGGAAGCCGCAGAAGTACTAGAATGAAATAATAATGGAGAATTCATTAAAGCATTCAAGGCATCAGTGATAATAGCAAGTGAAAACCAGCAGACTTTTACGGAAACACACACGCTGAGTAAAGAGTTCGTTTGAGCACCAATAAGTGACCAAAAGACTGAATACATTGTGAAGATACTGTATATCAGTTCAAGAAAGTTTTATTAATACAAAAAATTAACAACAATTTAACAAAATTCCTAACACAACTTCTACTTTTCTTCATTTACCCCAGGAAGAACGAAATTGCGAGGCTTATACTTTACACAGAAGACTACGGTTTCATCCATTTAAAGAACATTCACTAGCTAGTTCAGATCTTATTATGGATGGATTCAACCATATAGACGAATATCATTTGTAATATTTACAAACATACATACATACATATATATGTCCATAATTGGTCATTGTAAACCTTTGGCTAGATTACGAATTAGTTTCTCATACCACTTATGTTGCGTGTGTTAATTTTATACATGGAACCTACTGTTATAGATTGACTGTGATGGCAATTTTATTTCACTCACAGGGTTTTTGCCAAAAATATGGTGGGCGACAGTCGCCGAAAAATGTTTTTCATGATTCGTTTTGTTGGAGATGTCTGACCTAGTGTTTGTACCATAGCCTCATGTCTAATAAGTTAACATACTGCCTACTAGACTACGTCGACTTCCACCCAAACACAGATGGAAAGGTTCTGTGATTCGATGATGTGAAGTATTTCCCGCATTGTCGTAAGAAGCCGCGGTATATAATAGCTCCTTTCTACGATTGAAAACTCCTCATTCGTATTGAATTCTGATGCCTAAAATAGCAAAAATTATTAACTCTCACATTTACACTTACTCGAAACATTATTTTTGTTTCCTTCCGAAATTGACGCTGAGTTATTTCGGTGTACAGTCAATCAGCTAACAAACATACTAAGTCACATCTACAGAATATATGGCAAACAATTACTTTCAAATTCTTAAATTTTATTAATTAATCATATTCTCATCATTCTAAATATCAGAAATTAAAGAATATGGAAATTAAACAACAAAGAGGAACTTTAAAAGAAAATTAACAAAATTTTACGTTTATGTAACTCATAAAACCAACAAACAAAATATAGAAAAAATTAGAAATAAAAAATAATACAAGAAATTTTTATTCCCTCATGAATTTTTAATTAAAAAAATTCGTATTCATAACTCAGTGCCAAGAAATTAAAGTTTTTCCTTCAGTAAAACGTCTGAAAAAAAAAAAAATAACAGACAAGCGCTTGTTATGAATGTATGTATAGCAAGAAAAGGATCTTCTTAGCTCTCTTGTCTCGTTCTAACTATCAGGCAACTTATGGCAACCACAATAAGTTAAAGAAAACATTTAACAACACATTAACTCGCAAATGTGTCAAAAGAGCAATACAAAAAAACACAAAAAAAAAAAAAAACAAGGAGACATATAAAACGTTACTTACTCTGAGCTATAATTGTAGGTAAAGAAAAAAGCAGTACAATAGACGAAAACAAAGAGAAGAGAAAATTTAATAAACCTCAAATTTGGCTTACAATACTTTAATAATAATAGACTGTTAATGTGTAATTGTGTATGTGTTTGCCAGAACAATAAAATAAAAAAAACCATATCCAAATTGTGCGTGGAAAAAAAAATTATTTGAAAGACACTCTATTGTGCTATTGTGCCTATTCACACAAACGAAAATAAAACATTCATTTGCATTGGTTTTGATTGAAATTAAGAAAGACATACTTATACACTCTCTTTCACACATTTTAGACCTTCAATATGATCAGTTAAAGACGAAGCAAATAAAAAGTGCCTGCATAAAAGAAACTTATGCGTCTATATGTTTGTTAAGAAGTAAAACATCAAAATGGCTGTTAATCAGCCTTATAAAATCTATTGTTTGACAATTTCAAATTAGATTCTGAAATGTCCTTAAAATATCCTTTCTTTTTTTTTGTGTTTTTATATTTTTCTTTCGTTGTCACTTTCACCCAACCGATGAAGTTGAAAAAATAATTCGTCCTTTTCTTTTTATGGGTCGACGCATTGAAGGCGAAAGGAAAACAAGAGGAAAAGGTAATTTAATGTAAAAATAAAATTATTCACAAAAACATAAAATCTTCTCTACGGAGTCCACACTTTACTCTATTGAGTAATGTGTTAGTATTTTTGTAGTTAGTGTGTTGGCTTTTTATATTATAGGCCACAGTTCTAACCGCAGGTCAGGCTTCTTCAACAAAGCGAAACACATAATAATATATCTTTGGAGACTGACTATACACAAACTTCGGGCAAAACTCTGAGAGTAGATAAAATTGCCATGAAAAGTTTCTCAAAAATCTGTCTATCAGAATCATCTTTAAACTGTAGGTCACTTCACTCATGTACAAAATTATCATACACTATCTGACTAGCTAGGTAGAAATCTTGACTGTAGGGTTGTAATAACCAATTATGTATGTATATGTATCTAAAAAATTTTATATGAAATAATATTAATATTTAATATATGATAAATATTTTCTATTCAATTTATTTACGTGCTCTATAGAATTTGTAAAAAGCTGACTCCAGTTTATTTAAAGAAGCAGCAAAGAAGAGCAGTGCTGAACAGTAATACAAATCATTTTAGAATTGACCCGTAAAATTTTGCAACTCTATTAAAATGTTGGACGTGACCTATTTTTGAACAGTACCTTTTTTTCATTCTTATCATCCCTAGAAATTAACCCCATAAAACTCTAACGCATTTTTCATTCAGGCTTTGTGGCAGTTGTGTATTTCTTCTTTAATTTATTTGTTGTTTTCATTTGCTTTTTTTTTAAATATTTTCTTTCACCTTTGTTACATACGCTTGTTTATATTCTTGTTAAAGTTGTTTTGAATACGAAAAAAGAAGAAACATTTTCCAAAGGTTTTCCAACTTAAAGCAGAGAATTTTCTCTTTCGTTTTTTGCTTCTCTTTTCATTGAGTTGTGGATACCAATTCAACATTAGGGAAGATTAAAATCTTTAGGACTTTTACAGCCCCCGTGGTTTGTTACTCTTTTACCTTTTTTTTCGTACACATGGTACTTGTAATCATTTTTCCTGGTTGTGTTTTCATTTATTTTCTAAAAAATAAAAGAAGAAGAATAAAATATGTATGAGGCAATATCAGCAACATTTATTTTTCATTAACAACATGTAGAATGGTTTCGTAAATGTTGTTGTTCATCATAAAGAAAGACCTGCTTTTATAAACTTTTCTTACCTTAAAGTGTTATGGTTTATTCAGATGAGAATTTTTTTACCAACAAGAATAAATTTTGTTCTTTTATTATCAAATAATGCAATTTTCGGTATTCTTTCCTTAGTTAATAATTTAACAATAGCTTATTGTAGTACCATATACAGTCACAGGAAAAAGTCTACATATCTCTGTGTAATATTTTTGTATTGTCGAAGAATTACTAAATGATTGTATTTTATATTCGTGTTTGTATTCAAACATTCTAATTGTAACTGCCTTAAACAACGCTATAACACACTTTTCAATTTGAAAAAATCACCCGGCAAAAATTAAACATACTGTGATGTATATAGTGGCGTATGTAGATTTTTTGCTCCGACTGTATATATATTAGGAGTGCCAACAAAAGAATTTTTCAATACACGTTTAAAAATCCTTTTAATTTTTATTTAAAATTAAGAAAATACATTATTCCCCAGATATAAGCACTTTCAAAAATGCTAAAAAGACAGTGCTTATAAGCGGGAAATTCTCGCATCTGAAAGCAAGCTGATAGAATTAAATTTGTCTTATTGACACCACTGGCTTCGTATACACAGCACAGCCTTCGTGTTCAATGAATATCGGCTGGTAGAAGAGTGCCTTACTCATTTTCTACAACAAAATTGTAATATGTTGGCTGCTTGGATCACTGTGAGATCACTGCGAAGAAAATCTTAAATAAAATGAATCCGCAGCAGACTTTATAGTGTATATTCAAGAGTGCTATTGTGCCATTAACTAGGCAGTTGAAACAAGTTGGTAACTCGCCCCAGCTCAGGATCAGGTAAGGTTAGTAGGACAAAAGCTTTTTAAATTACGAAATAAGAACATTAGGCGGTGTGAGGATTTTATACCAGGAATCAATGATGTGAGACTGAGTTAGTTCAGTTGGTTTTGTTTTCTTGGATGCGTCAGAGTATAACCTGTGCCTCGATGAGAAATCATAACATACATACCTTTATACATAATTAGTCATTATAACCCTTCAGGATTACGACCTAGCTTCTCACTCCTACTTATGTTGTGTATGTTAATTTTTTTACGTTTGTTACTGAACTTACAGTTCAAAGTTTACGCCGAAAGACAGATTTTTGAGAAACTTTTTCAGGGCAGTTTATTTTAGTTTTTGTCAGCTAAGAGGCAGTCACCAAAGAATTATTTTCTTCATACTTCGATTTGTGGGAGATGTCTGTGGTTTGAATCGCGGCCTCAAGTTTAATAAGCCAACATACTACCTACTACATTACATCGATTATAGCATAAATTTCTATGGAATTGCATTTCGATGTACTTTTCCAAACTGTCATTCCGGACACTCATTTATAAAATTAACACACACAACATTAGTGGTGCGAGAAGCTAGATCGTAATCCTGTATGTGGAGGTGTCTTTACTTCACCCTAGAAAGCTTCCAAATGAATTATCAAAGATTTTTTTGTATTTTTATATGGCATTCAGTTCCGTTGAAGTCGGCATGGTCTAATAGGTAGTGTGCTGGCTTGTTAGACGTAAAACGAGGGTTCGAGTCACAGGCCAGACATCAAAATAAAATACAAAAAGTATTTCTGCGGCGATCTCTTCTCAGCAGATTTTTGGCAAAAACTCTTAGGGCCATTATTACAACTTACCTTTAAAGTTGGCGATAGTTAAAGCTACCTTTAGCTGAAGTGAACGGCAAATTTACCTTTAACTTATTTTGGTTATTACAACTTACCGATAAAACAAAATTAACTTTTTCAAAAATATGGCAAGGCATGGAGCAAAATCGATAAAACTGCTTAATTAAACAAGTTTTTTTTAACGCAGTGCAAAAGGAAAACTTCGTTTTGGTTGTTGTATATGCTAATTTTGTTTAAATTTGAAATTGCCACATCGAAAATAGTATATGATAAGTAAGTTCAAACAGAAAGTGACCTTTAAGTATTAAAGGTAGGATGATCTTCCCTTTAGCTTAATGCTCACTTCTATCATATTGGGTACTCGTAATAATGAAAAACAATTTATCTCTCCGTTAAAATCCTCCCTTTTGTTAAAGGTAAGTTATAATAATGGCCCTTAGAGTAATTAAAGATGCCATGAAAATTTTTCAAAAATCTGTCGTTCGGAGTCGACTTTAAACTGCAGGTCCCGCCACTTATGTAAAAAATTAACACACACAACATAAGTAGTGTGAGAAACTAGATCAATAATCCTGACTGAAGGGTTGTAGTGACCAATTATGTTCCGCATGGTATCCTTCTTCTTTATAATAAATATAGGTAAGGCTTCCTAAACTATGAGTTTCTGGTATGTAAGTGTACTTGTTCTATTTTTCTCTATAAACTTATATAACAAAAATAAATACATAATAAACATAAAAAATATTGTAAAAACCATTCAAACCACAGGATAATAAATAAAATTCATTCATATGCAGAGCATAAATTTTAAGCCATAATTGGCCATATTCTCTCCTTTTATACTTTATAGTATCGTTTACAATACAACGCTCTTCATTGCAGCAATTTAATTATACTTTGAGGTTTTTATGTTTAAAAATTTTATAACTTCCCAGTCACTAAACAAACTGAAAATTATGGAAAGATTTTTGACTCCCATTCTTAGCAATGATGGTTTAAGAGAATCACAAGAAAAATATGAAATTGCCATGCAAATATAAATATATAGAATATAAAATTTAAAGTTATTGTTTATAAACAATTTAAGAACAATTTAAAATAAAACCAAAAAAAAAATAAATTTAATAATATTAAATATTATATTAATAAGTTCAAGATTTGTTTGTCAGAATCATATAAAAAAAGATTTTCTTCTTTATATTTGGTACTACAACACCTTTTCTCTTGTAAAAACATAAAATTTAAGTTTTTATCTGTTTTTTGCTTTGTCTTGGGTTTTGTCTGGTGATGCCTTGACTCCTGCTGAAAATTTATTTTCAACGCACTGTTGATGATACGAAATCGCATTTGGATAACATTTTATGTATTTTTTGTTTGTTTCTTATTTTCGTTTTTTATTTATTTTAAATGAATTCTCAAATTTTGTTACACATAATGGTTTACCACCACATCCTTAGCTTAACCAACATCATTATCTTTATCACAGACGGTTTAAATTGTCTTTTTTTTTTTTTTTTTATTGTTTTGCTTGTTAATATCTCAGGTAACATTTTCTTCTTGTCAGAATTTTTAAAGTTTTATTTTATTCAGCATGGCTAAAAACAGCATTAAAAGGGTACATTTTTTATTGACCAGGTAAACTTAAATTTTAATCAGATTTCCTGGGAGTTAATTCGTAAAGACGGCAAATCTAATGTAAATTATATTTTTTAAAGAGGAATAAAGAACAGCAAATAGTCGATATAGGAAGGATTACAAATTTCCCAAAGGTAAAGTAGATCAAGAAGTAAAAAATCTTGACTAAAAAATATTCGAAAAAATAAATCCCAACGATAGAAGCATTCTAATCACTATCAAACCTAGAGATATTCTCTGATCTCTAAATGAAAAATAATTATCTGTGATTAGTAAACCAATTCCACTGAAAAAAGCACATAATAAAGGAGGTACACTTAATCATTCTGAAGTTATTCATATGTGACTAAAAAACGATAGATTAGATGACAGCTGCCTCAAAAAGTGTATCTTACCTGTTGAACTGCCAATTGCGCCTATTCTCTTATACAATATAATATTCTGGCCGATATTTCCAAACCATTTTTTTAGTTTTCTTATGATGTTGATTTTATAGAAATCGTCTTTAACACATTCTGTTAGTAAATTTTGGGCGCCCAACAATCAATCATATCTGGTCTGTTTCTGTCGAACATGACAGAAAATATATCCTGTAATCTCCCCTTCTTCTGCATATATCATTGGGCTGTATTCCCAGCACTAGCGCGTGTTTGCCCAGAGATCAACACTCCGTCATAAATGCTCTGAGGTTCCTAATATAGATTCCGGTTAGACTTAACGCCGAAACCAACTAAATTGTGTGAGAGTCCGTATTTCGGCGACTTCTTGCTGGGACTTTTTGTAAAAACTCTGAGACTAATTTGGATTTCCAGATCAGATGTAGACTTTAAACTGTAAGTTGCACCACATATGGAAACAATTAACACACAATTGAAGATGAAGCTTGAATGTAATCCTGACTAAAGGGTTATTATGACCAATTAAGTAAGTAAGTTAGTTTAGCACAAATTTTGTTGTGGACCTATCCATAGCAGACAAGATTTTTCTAGTTTCTGTAGAAAAGGGATCACTTTATCATTGTTCCTTATATATGATTTAAGTTTTTGTGTCATCATTACCTCTCTGCTTTACCCCAATTTCACGTACAACTCGTATACAGATACCACTACGAGAGACCGTCAAATTTCCTGCTAGATACTCTACTGATACCCGACATATCTGGACATTATTAGATATGAAGCAAACCCTCTCCAAGGGTTTTAATAGCAATTTTTCTGTTAGTGAATATGCGTTCAGTTCTGCTCGATATAATCTAATAGTATTTTCACACAGCAACCATTTTAATATCCATTATCTCTGCTACTACTTAGTACTCGTATGATCTGCATCCGCGCGAGAATACATCAATGGGATGTACATACATACATACATAATTGGTCATTAGAACCCATCAGTCTGAATTATTGACCTAGTTTCTGACACCACTTATGTTGTGTGTGTTAATTTTATACATGAGTATCGGGACCTACAGTTTAAAGTCGACTCCGAACGACAGATTTTATGAGAAACTTTTCATGGCAATTTTATTTACTCTCAGAGTTTTTGCCAGAAATCTGCTGAGAGGAAATCACCGAAAAAATACTTTTTGTATTGTTTTGATGTCTAGCCTGGGACTTGAACCCTGGCTTCTACGTCTAATAAGGTAACACACTACCTACTAGACCACGGCGACTTCAGTATTAATTATTCAATGGGATGTACAGTATTATTTATAATACAGTGCGTGTACAGAGAGATCCAGTAGAAATTTACCTATGTTTTTAACATGATATTAATTTCTACACTTCGATGCTTTTGTGATACTCATTGCTCAGGTATTTGTTTCGTCTGGTGATAGTCATTTAAAGGTACTAAACAATACTTTACATCATGTAGGTCTACCATAAGAGTTCTAAGAGCAGACACTCGTATTGTTTTGAAACCAGGTTCGATAATTTTTCTTCCCTAAATCCAAATTAATTTTTATGTGTAGCAGGAGCTTCTGCGTGATTTATACATTCCACCTAAATTTTAGCAAAGGATTTAAATTAATTTCCTTATTTTAAGCAATAAATTACATTTAATCTTTACTTTCATTCACTTCTCTCATCATGTCGTCTCACTAATTAATTTAAATTAATTGATTTGATTGGATTTTTCCCTCTTTTTTTTGTTTAATTCAATTCCCTGGCCATTTCACTTTTTACACTTGCAACATTGCCTGCCACTGATTAACCACAACTTGCTACAAATTACACTCTCACTGCCATGGCTTTGGTGTGAATAATTTTTTTCTTCTTTGCTGTTTCTTATTTGAAAAATAAAACAAAAACACGCAGTAAAGTCCTTAGGCAAAAAGTCATGGTAGTGGAAAAAAATAAAAGAAAGAAAATTGCGTCTTATGCAGCATTAACATGAATCTAATTCAAGGCTGCAGGGAAGGAGCGCAAAGACTGCATTTTTTCCAGTCTTTTTTCTAATTGTCTTACCCGAGTGCATTTTTAATTAGTTATGCACACATAAACTAGTCTTTACTTGTTCTTCCCTTTTTTTTATTAAAAATTGAAAACTCTTTTCTTAGTTCCAAACCAATTCAAGTAAAAGGAAATAAAAAATTCAAGTATTTAGTTACAGTTTTTCTATTTAAAGTCAGAAGTCATGGCTGCTTGGCTTTTCTTCCTTGTTTTCTTTTCATTAATTTATTTAAAATTCTTTTTCGCCTGAAGACAAAGGCAATAAATAATTGTGTGGTACTTTTAAAAAATCTCTATAACAACACAATGCAACAAAACGAATAAAATTTCAATATTTTAAATTGTCTTTAAATTCATTCATGCTGTCATAAATATATTTTTTTTCTCGTTAAGAAGACAATTTATGAATTAATGAAATACTTGATGTGACATTTTATTCGCATATTCAGAAACCACAGTAATAAATATTTTTTTATTCTCTTTTTATAAATTTATGTCAGATACAAATAGAAAAAACCAGTGCAATAATTTATCATTCAGCAGCCAACGCTCTTTTTTGATTAATTTAAAGCATAATATCTGTCTCTCTTTCTGTCTGACTGTCTATATTTTTTTGTGTGTTTATGTGTATAGCGGCAACAGTTTCACGCTGTCACTTTTATGTGTAGATGCTGTCCTTAGCAGCCTTTTTCTGACGTCGTGCCCATGGAATGAAGAATTTTTTCTTTTTATTTCTTTCTTTTTTTTTATGGGTACATATATTTTCTTATATATTGTATATGTGCAAGTACTTATAATTACGAAACCGTAAGGAGAAAGGAAATAAACCGTTTGAACAATCATAGTCCATTGTACTGCCGCCGTTATTCTTTAATCCTGAAACTATCTGATGCTTCAGTTAATTGAGATCATCTGGATAGTACATACGAGCCCATTTGGAGTAATGGCCGTTAGTTACAGAGAATAGACTTAGTTTGACCAAGTATGACCCATTCTAATGCCGAGAGGTTCTGAAACTTTTTGCTGAAGTCATTTCAGTTGATGAAAATTTTATAGCAGTAAATAAAATTGTAACAAAAACTTTCTATAAAATCTGTCATTCGGAGTCGCCTTTTAACTTTAACTACAGCCACTGATGTGTAAAATTAACACACAAGATCAATGGCGTAAAAAGAAAGGTTTTAATCCTAACTAAGGGGTTGTAATGGCTAATTATGTATGTACACATATCCTACATATAACCAGGGCGTACTTATTGATGAATTCCTGTTGGGTTAGTTACACTTCCATTCGAAAGACTCCAGATATTTCCTTTCCAACTAATTGTTTAAACACATGAATTCTTTAATTTTGAGGTCTTTTCCATCTGAATATTGCTTTCTTTTTTTGCAGCCTGCTGTTTATGTAGACGCTTTGTTCGTATTCCATTGGTTGGTTAAGTACGATTAAAGGACTAAAATTGCTTCGCCTTACTTTTCCAGGTGCTTTTCATTTTCTTTAGACCCTCGTAATATTATTATTCAAACGGCAGTAACCACAGAAACCACAACTATAAATACAAGCACAGATAAATATTCAACAATATTTTCTTCTCACTCTCCATTGCCATCAATATTAGCAGGAAGTAACAATAACAAGAACAACGTAGAGAGAACTAAAGCCTCATCATCATTTTTCAGGTCAACAACAGGAAAAGAGTAATACTCCCATTATGATTTTTTGTGTTCGATAAAACACCAAGAATAACAACGTAAATGACAAAATAATACTGAAACAATAATCAGTTGCAACATAGCAAAGGAATGGTACAATACAGTTAAGCTGTACCTCAGTCATGGCTAAATATAAAAATGGCAACAAAGCATTACTGGTTGTTGATTATGCTCACCTAAGAGGCTCCACGAGAATGATGTCAATCGTTAATTATTTTATTTTTTTCTTTTCCCTTCTCTATTGTTACCTAAATAATGATGATGCCAATCTTATCTGACAATTGCATCGCAAGTGGAATGGGTTTTACATGTAATCAATCATTTAATAAGTTGAAGGAAGAAGTTTAAATACTGAGGGGAGGAGAGATGACGTAGAAATTATCAAAAAAAAAAAAAAAGGAAACATTGTTAAAGAAAAGTAATTAGAGAGCGCAAAATGAGAACACTAAAACGAAAAAGAGAACAAAATGTTGTAAAAAATTGCACATAAAACAGACGAATCCGCCGTTGTCTTGTATATGTATTATTTTGGCTTATTAAACATGAACCCACGATTCAAACGCCAGGTTCGACATCTCGGAAGATTTCTAGCATATAATTTGAGAGTAAATTAAACTTCCATGAAAAAGTTTCTAAAAAATCTGTCTTTCGCAGCCGACATTAAAACGTAGGTTCTACAACTCATGTGTTAAATTAACATACACAACATAATTGATGTGTGATGATAGGTTGTAATCCTGATTGAAGGATTGTAATGACCAATTATTCATGAATGTTATCTGGCAAGGTTCCCGGGAAGCAACACCAACAAATCTTTTTTACTAATGCCATAAATTGCACAACATTATACAGCATATTCATCTCAGTTCATCAATTTTTCTCTATAACACAAATTCTACTTTAAATCTGTCATTCTTGCTTTCTTTTCCCGCTTTAAGTCTTGACAAACAATATTCAATCGTACAGCCATAATTTGATTTATTGAAGTCCTTATAGTTACACGTTATTATTGTTATTATTATGGTTGTTATTTGTTATTATTATTTCATGTCATCCATTCAGTCATTCTTATTATCTTTCCTATGAACCAATTCGATTCTTTTCGATTTGCATCCATTCATTTGTTTGCTATTCCTTTCACCACACCATCACTCTCCTTCTCGTGATCTCGAGGGATATTTACCAGGGAAAGAAACATTTTTCATTTCATTATGCGGCGTAAGGCACAAAAAAAAAATAAAACAAATAAATGTGAGCACCAGAAATTGACTGACGTATTATTTATGAAGAGGACACACTACGCATAAGTTCATTTGCGAAATGAAATATTTTTGTTTACCAATAGTCCTGCGGGATCATAAATTTTTGATTTGTTACGTAAAGAACTATTAAATTTACATAGCAACAAAAGGAAAGTTAAAAAAAATTAAATATTTGGGCGATTGAAGTTTAAATAAAAAGACAAAATAGGAAGACAAGTCACTTGATTTGGATTTGGAAAGTCAGTTCATCACATAAGATTACTAAATTTGTTAAAACATAAGTAGCATTATAAACCCAGGGCATCCTATCCGTAATTGGTATGGTTTTTCTATAATAAAGTCTCTTGTGCGCATACAGTTTGATAGTATACATCATGATAAAGAATGGCATCTGAAGCATATGGTCATGCTCGAATTTTAGCGATCCTTTCTAATAAATCACATGTTTCCTCCAACTATGCAGTTCCCTAGTTATATTTCAGTTCGTGGTATGGATTCCTTCAATTTATAATGGAATCGGTATGAGCACACGCACGAGCTTTATAATAAAGTTCGCAAGGATCGATACAAGATGGACTAAGTTGTTGAATCAGGTGCTGTGGATGTTGATTGTAATTTAAATCACTATTTAGCTTTTCCTCTAGCTGTTAGATTTTCAGGCGTATATTCACGCTGTTGCTATATTTTTACGGTGGCCTTACTAAATCTTTTCTGGTAAGAAAGTACGATAGTAAAATACCTACATATGTATTGTTCTATTGTGCTTAGGTTTCTATGCGAAGGAATTGGAAATCGTATGGTACAGCATCAAATGGACCTTATCAGACGACGTTGTTAAGGTTTTTATTAATTTTGATATCCTCGTTTTCTACTTTGGAATGGCAAAGACCATTGAACTCATCATACATTCTTCATATAAGCATTGAGAATGTTACTTCTGCGAAGTATTCTTTTATTTCGGTGTTAGAGTTTTTGCATAATTTTCGATTCGATAACAATACAAACAAATTCCCAAAAATTTAAAAATTTTTAATTTTTTTCTTACTTTTCTCTTACTTTTCATGATATCCGTAAAAACAATTGTAATGAGAAATCAAACCTTCTAGTGGCTTTGCTGTCATCGGCTGTACTATACGTAAATATAACTCCTCATGCATGTGGTTCACAGTGCTTTCGTAATGAAATTCATTCAGTTTTCTTAACGAAAATTCATTTGATTGATATTTGTTTTTGGTTCGAATAATAAGATAAGACTACCAAAATAAATTAACATTTTCTAACCGAAATTGACCGTATGGTACAGTCTTTGTTAATTTATTTGATATATAATGTAATATAATGCCTACTTTAATACACTTTATTTCTACAGCCCACTTCCTTCCCTTCTGTGTTGCCTTAAATTTTATCAGTAATTGTGATACTTGAAATTGGCAATTTCTTAAGGCCAATATTTTGTTGTAGTTGTTATTTTTTTCGTTACCGACAATTGTATCGAACTCTAGTACATTATCAAGGTCAAAGACATCATTTTATTTCATTTCGAAATAGACCAAAAATAATAAAAAAACAACAATTGTAGCAACAACAACAACATTATTTAAGTATTACACAACAATAATAGCAGACGAAAACGAAGACAATTGAGTACAGGTATCCCTCCTACAACACGGTAGATAAGTTCCTATAATACGACGTGTTATGTGAAACGGTGCTATAGGAGACTAGAAGCTGGTACAAAACCAGGTGTTGAGTTCCAAAAAAATATTTTAATGCCATAGAAGAAACTTTATTTAAATTAAAAATATCAAAATAAACAAAAATCCAATTAAATATAGGTACAAATATATATGAATGTATTTTATGAATATAGTTTAGTAAACTTTTTCATCATCGCTGTTCAATTCAATTAAATGGGAACGTTTTTTCGGCGGAATAACATCATCTTAACTTTCTCAACTTGCATTTATATTTTGTTCACCTGCTGATATCTTTAAAAAATCCGTAATCTTGCTTTGTTTCCTGTCTATCCAAGGTTGTTGTATATTTCTTGATATGGTAATAGGCAATTTTATAATTCTTTTGAATTTTCGGCTACTTTCAACGCAAAGGTCTGCATGCAAGAACAATAATTCCAATTTTTTGGCCAAGGCTAATCCTTCCTCTAATTTTTTAATGTCAAATTATTAACTTCATTATCTTCATCAGAGCTAGAATCGATTTCATTCACTCGGGTTTCTACCAAATCTGCTTCCCCAACTTCTTGTTCCACTAATAAGTCTTGCACATTTTCAATAGCTATATCCATAAAACCTTCTACTCCGATTTATCCAGCAAGTTCTAATATGACAACAATTTCATTTTCTCCTGATTCATGCACGTTTTCTATCTCAACTACTGCTGGCCATATCTTTTTCCAACATCGATTTTATATTGTAATTTTCAGTTCTTTCAGCGATGGGCTGTGATATCGATGCAGTCTTTAACCCTAGACGGTTACTCTTCTATTTGTGCATTAAGGTTACTCTTCGTTGAATCGACGAACACTTTCACCTTAATTGGTTACTGTTCGACGAAGCTAATTTACACTAATTTTTATAAACAATATTGATTGATTACGAAAGCTTGTAGTGATTAAACGTACCCGAGGCACCCATTTTTTTAATCCTGGATGGTAATTTTTGTACAGTAACGTTATTCTTCGTCGTATAAACGAATTTTTTTTTTCGTCTACTGACTGCAAATAACGTTATTATCAAATAACGTTGTTAAAAATAAGAGCGAAATTTGTTCAAACATAAAAGAGTTAAATGATAAAGTGTAAATGAGCTTCGTCGATTCAACGAGGAGTAACCGTCCAGGATTAATTAAAAATTGCTTCCAAGTCTCCTTATACCGTGTTATAAGAGGTTTTCGGAAATTTTTTTAATCGTGTTAGAGTGAAATCGTGTTGTGGGATACCGTATTGTAGGAGGGATATCTGTACTGAATTGTCATGCAGCAAATAACCATGGCTGTGTCACATCAGGGAAAAGGAAAACGTGCAGAAGATAAAAATTAAAACTACGTACGGTTACAATATAGGATAAAATATTCAAGAAATTTCGCAAAAATGTTTTTCTTTCTTTATATCTTTGAAACAGTTTTTTTCCAAACTAATGCCGCCATCTATGTTTATGTCAAAATCAGTACATTTTGCACTATCTTCGTCTCAACTATGGCTTTACATACACACATCATTGGTCATTAAAAGCCCTCAGTCTGGATTACGACGTATCTTCTCACACCACTTATGTTCCGTGTGTTAATTTCAAGCATAAGTGGCGGGACCTACAGTTTGAAAAAAGACAAATTCTTGAGAAAATTTTTCATATGAATTTAATTATATTCCCTGAGTTTTTGCCAAAAATCTGCTAAGAAATATTCCTGCATATGTCGTTTGTTTTGAACCCTGGCCTCACATCTAATAAATCAACACACTACCTACCAGACTACTACCTTCATGAAATTGCCTGCATAGAAGAGAAATTGCAATATGTTAGCAAAAGCTTCGATTAGAACATAATTTTGAATAGGTCCAGGCAACTATGCGTGAAATTTTCAACTGTCTCTTGCTCTTTCGCATGATCGAAAAGATCATTTTGGAATATTCCTAAACTATATGTTATTAACCTCTCAATATCCAGTCGAGACAATTACTAATTCGAACACATTCTATCTTAGCTGATGTGTGTCATAGTGAGTATATTATCAAATTCGAACCACGTCTTGCTTACAAGTCCGATAAGGCCGTTTTGTTGAAGATGTCTGACCTGTATTTTGAACCGAAGTATTATATCTATTGTATGTAATTGGAAGAATTACGTATGTCCGTTGCCATCTCTGTCATCATTGTGCATGAACACAAAAAAGAAAAGTTTTGAGAAAATATTTGATAAATCAAACGTGATTGACATTGATTTATGAATTTATCGTCACAAATTTGATCAACTAAACAATAAAAACCATTTTCAGTTTTTTTTACGTTTCTGTTGTTATTTTGGCGTTTCTACTTTATTTCGTTGTGAAAAAATAAGGAAAATATTTTTTTAAATTTGATAACATTGAAAAGGCATGAAACATTCATGTCATCGTATTCAAAATGATTAAATTTTATATTTTTAATACAAATTGAAAAATAGTGTTTATGTATGGGATAGAACTCTTAAAATTCATGGTTAAATAAAAAAGGGTACACAGAATATGTTTCATCATGTTTATATTTTATTAGTTAACGAAAATTGACGTGTATTATCTTCCAATATAAGGGTACCCTTTCAATAAACTAATCTTTTATCTATTATTTATTTATTTATTTATTACAATAAAATTCTAATTATATACGGGCTGAGTAACTTTGACCATGTCATCGGTGTAGTGTCACAGATCAGAGTCGAACCCAAAATCCTCACGCTAATAGTCTAGCACACTACCTACTAGACTACCAGGGCACTCTAAACCTTTATCTATTATTTGTTAATTAAAACAGGGGTTTTATTTTTATAAAGCAACAGAAAGCGAAAATGAATAACTCTTGCAAAGAAATGTATTCAATAGAAAATTGATTAACAATCCATTTGCCTCTAACCATGGATAGGATAGGATATGTTTTTACAAAATTCAAACGGGGGGACTCATTAGGAATTCTAATGGATTACATATATTGATTAACATTTTTAAATAATACAAAGGGTTGCTGGAAAGTTTTTCCAATTATCTTTTCACATGTGGAGACTTAAAAGCCGTCATAGTCTAGTAGGTAGTGATTCAAAGCCCATGTCAGACATCTGCAACAAAACGAAAGTAAGAAAAGATATTTCTCCGAAGACTACCTCTAGGTAGATTTCTAACAAAAACTTTGCGAATAAAATAAAATTTTCATGAAAAGTTTCTTAAAAAACTATTGTTCGAAGTCGTCTACACTACCTACTAATTAGAAAGGCATATAAAACTTTTCATATGTTACTTAGCATAAAATGTATATGGCTTAGAATATCCTGTCGTATTGAAAACCATCTAATACCCAAGCATTCTAAGGAAAATTTAAAGAAACTGCTCTTCAATCCAAATCATCGAGCTTATAACCCATGTTCGCTCAATGTTTTATATTTGTTTGATATTGAATTCTTTAATTCATCATTCACAATTAACAAATTATGTTGGAATCTGTGTAAAAGGTATGCTCATATTTCAGTCTCCATTCGCCAAACTAAACAGTCTTTAAAACTGAAAAACTTTTATGTTCCTAGAGAAACTGTCGTATTAGTCCTTATGCCTCATAAGAGTAAAAAAAAAACAATTTGCACTAACAGATAAACAGAATCCTTCCAGAAAACCAAACATCAGAACTGCTTGTAACACTGAGAACCTGGCCCCTTCACGTTGTAGACATGAGCTGTGAAAAGAATTGAAAAAACTTGCTGTTGCTATAAAATGTTATCAATAAAATTGATTTCGATTTTATACGATGACACTATCGTTACATGTTCTTAAGTGTATACTTATGTTGGTTACCATCACCAACTACTCCTCCTTTCTTACCTCTTCCTTCTCTACCAATTTGGTTACAACCTTCCAGATGACTGATACGGCAAGTGGTCTTGTTTTTGTTACTTTCTCTTGAATTTTTCCCGCATTTTGTGCTCTTCAAAGATTGGAACAAAAACAAAGTAAACTGATGTAAAATTTTAAAGATAGTATCTTAAGGAAACCGTAGTGGAGGTGGTTTTTAAGAAATTGAAGTGAAAACCGAAAATAAGTATGAGGGCGTTTGAATATCGAATAAATTTTATGTATTTAATGATTCCTTTTCGTTTTTTCTTCTTCCCAGCATTTCTATTCTTCCAATTTAATAAGGAAAGCTAGAAGAACTACGGAGAAAATTATGTCTGCAACACGAAGTTTAGAAGGAGGAGAGAGCATAAGCATGTGGCATGAGCATAAGCTCTTGGGAAAACCTTAAGGTGCCTTGAGGAAATTAAGAAAAAAAAAATTTAAAAACATAAAAAATATTGAAGTAAGAAAAAAGTTATTTATTCCAAGGATATGCAGCGCAAACACTTTTAAGTTTCCTTCAGTTGCATTCAAATCTATTCGATGAACATAGTTTCCTACATTTTTTTTTGTGAGTATAAGCACGCATATCGTATTTTAGCGGAATAAGAAATTGTTGATAATGCCGTTTAACAGTATGCAGTTTATGGAGCTGATGATATCTGTCTTTTTAGTCGTTAAGAATCTATAAAAGAATTTCCTGTTTAAACAAAGAAACACTATTCTCTTTGCAGAAGAAATTGAAGTGTCAGCGTAGTCTACTGGATAGAATTCATTAAGAGTAATTGTTCATTATAACCTTTAAGTCGATATTTCAATTTATCTTCTTGCACCACCCATCCTATGTCTGTTAACTTTTTTCTTAATATGCAGGCCTAACAGTTTAAAGTCGACTCCGAACGACAGATATTTTTGTAACTTTTCATGGAAATATTTCTTTATACATCGTTTTTCTGGGTAGTAAAATGTTCAATTAGACAAGAGGTTCGAGTTCAAATCCCAGCTTTGGTATTCTTTCGACGATCACGTTTCAATTGTCCACTGCTAAAAATTTCTAGATTAACTTACCTTACTAATCCTATCAAAAACATAGATACATTCATAGTTGGTCATTGCAACCATTTAGTCAGGGTTAAGACCTAGTTTCTCACAGGACTTGTGTATCATAATTTTATAGATGAGCGGCGAGACTTACAGTTTAAAGTCGACTCCAAACAGCAAATTTTTTAAGAAACATTTCAATTTTTCAATTTTATTTACTCTTAGAGTTTTTATCAGACATCTGCTGAAAGAAACTCGCGAAGAATTATTTTTTCGTATTTCATTTTGCTGAATATGTCTGACTTGAAGTTTTAACCAAGGCCACACGTTTACTAAGTTAACAAACTCCCTGCTAGACTACCGAGACTACATTAAATACAAAGGATTACCATGGATATCATGATGAAAAGTTTTCAAATATGATATGATGCGGAGGTTAATTAAAGTCGCCATGGTCTAGTGGGTAGTGTGCTGGCTTATTAGACGAAAAGCCCGGGTTCGAATCCCAGGTCAGACATCAAAACGAAAAATATTTCTTCGGCGACTTCCTCTCCGCAGATTTCTGGCAAAGACTCTGAGAGTAAAAATTGCCAAGAAAAGCTTCTCAAAAATCTGTCGTTCGGAGTCGACTTTAAACTGTAGGTCCCGCTACTCATGTATAAAATTAACGCACACAACATAAGTGGTGTGAGAAGCTAGATCGTAATTCTGACTGAAGGGTCGTAATGGCCAATTATGTAACTAAGCGGAGGTTAATTTTTTCGACTATATTAATCCAATCCAAACTTACTGTTTCTTTTTAATTTAGATATCCTCTCATGTCATTCCAAATGTACTATTTTCGAGGCGAATGATGTCGCTTCTTTTTACACTAAACACTACTTTACGATTCCTTTTGTTATTTTACTGATAATTAATTAATTGAAGTAATCGAAAATTTATTGTCCTTGAGTATTTATTAAGCCACTTTAGGCTTTAACATCCAAAGTGAATAACATACTTCAATGTTTAGTACACTTGCCTTTTATAAAACTTTTAAATGAAAATATCCTTGTAATGACTGTAATTAGTTATAGAAAATATATTATTAATTCAATTAAAACAATATAGAAATTTATTAGATCCTAAGAAATAATTGCATTTATTTGCAGCAATGCAGCAACACAGCAACCTTGTGGACAAGTGTCCGGTGGCTCTACGTTATTAAATGAAGAAAAACTCACACATTCACAACAATAACTTCAGAGAGTAAAAGTATATTTTAATTTATTTTATTATATGAACAGTAATTACAACGATGCATTTCCAATGGCTACACAGGATATTGCCAGACACACACACATATTCACAAAATTCTCTATCACAGGCATTTACAGCTGTATTGGCTTCCTAGATTTAATTGCCACAAAGGAAATTTATACGCATTCTTTACTGGGCTTGATTGTTCTATTAAGAGAATAAATAGATGCGTGAGTTGTTGATGCTAGTATTCAAATGCAGTTTTTGCTTTTTTTAATTAATAAATAGGCTTTGGATAAACAATTATTTGTCAGTTAGCAACGGGTAAATACTGTACGAACGTTATTATTGTTGTTCAAAGAGAAAATAACAATTGTTTTGCAATTCATACGCATTGCAGTCCAATTAAATTACTCATACGCAGTGGGTAATTAATGTCACTGCATTCAGAATGAAACATTTTTGAATCGTACGCTCTGTAGTATTATAGAGCCATATAGACAATAACAGGTGAGCCAAAAAAAAAACAATAAACGATCAGAAAATATTTTTTTAAATTTGATAACATTGAAAAGGCATGAAACATTCATGTCATCGTATTCAAAATGATTAAATTTTATATTTTAATACAAATTGAAAAATAGTGTTTATGTATGGGATAGAACTCTTAAAATTCATGGTTAAATAAAAAAGGGTACACAGAATATGTTTCATCATGTTTATATTTTATTAGTTAACGAAAATTGACGTGTATTATCTTCCAATATAAGGGTACCCTTTCAATAAACTAATCTTTTATCTATTATTTATTTATTTATTTATTACAATAAAATTCTAATTATATACGGGCTGAGTAACTTTGACCATGTCATCGGTGTAGTGTCACAGATCAGAGTCGAACCCAAAATCCTCACGCTAATAGTCTAGCACACTACCTACTAGACTACCAGGGCACTCTAAACCTTTATCTATTATTTGTTAATTAAAACAGGGGTTTTATTTTTATAAAGCAACAGAAAGCGAAAATGAATAACTCTTGCAAAGAAATGTATTCAATAGAAAATTGATTAACAATTCCATTTGCCTCTAACCAGGGATAGGATAGGATATGTTTTTACAAAATTCAAACGGGGGGACTCATTAGGAATTCTAATGGATTACATATATTGATTAACATTTTTAAATAATACAAAGGGTTGCTGGAAAGTTTTTCCAATTATCTTTTCACATGTGGAGACTTAAAAGCCGTCATAGTCTAGTAGGTAGTGATTCAAAGCCCATGTCAGACATCTGCAACAAAACGAAAGTAAGAAAAGATATTTCTCCGAAGACTACCTCTAGGTAGATTTCTAACAAAAACTTTGCGAATAAAATAAAATTTTCATGAAAAGTTTCTTAAAAAACTATTGTTCGAAGTCGTCTACACTACCTACTAATTAGAAAGGCATATAAAACTTTTCATATGTTACTTAGCATAAAATGTATATGGCTTAGAATATCCTGTCGTATTGAAAACCATCTAATACCCAAGCATTCTAAGGAAAATTTAAAGAAACTGCTCTTCAATCCAAATCATCGAGCTTATAACCCATGTTCGCTCAATGTTTTAAATATTTTGTTTGATATGAATCTTTAATTCATCATTCACAATTAACAAATTATGTTGGAATCTGTTGTAAAGGCATGCTCATATTTCAGTCTCCATTCGCCAAACTAAACAGTCTTTAAAACTGAAAAACTTTTATGTTCCTAGAGAACCTGTCGTATTAGTCCTTATTGCCTCATAAGTAGTAAAAAAAAAAAACATTTGCACTAACAGATAAACAGAATCCTTCCAGAAAACCAAACATCAGAACTGCTTGTAACACTGAGACCTGGCCCCTTCACGTTGTAGACATGAGCTGTGAAAAGAATTGAAAAAACTTGCTGTTGCTATTAAAATGTTATCAATAAATTGATTTCGATTTTATACGATGACACTATCGTTACATGTTCTTAAGTGTATACTTAGTTGGTACCATCACCAACTACTCCTCCTTCTTACCTCTTCATTCTCTACCAATTTGGTTACAACCTTCCAGATGACTGATACGGCAAGTGGTCTTGTTTTTGTTACTTTCTCTTGAATTTTTCCCGCATTTTGTGCTCTTCAAAGATTGGAACAAAAACAAAGTAAACTGATGTAAAATTTTAAAGATAGTATCTTAAGGAAACCGTAGTGGAGGTGGTTTTTAAGAAATTGAAGTGAAAACCGAAAATAAGTATGAGGGCGTTTGAATATCGAATAAATTTTATGTATTTAATGATTCCTTTTCGTTTTTTCTTCTTCCCAGCATTTCTATTCTTCCAATTTAATAAGGAAAGCTAGAAGAACTACGGAGAAAATTATGTCTGCAACACGAAGTTTAGAAGGAGGAGAGAGCATAAGCATGTGGCATGAGCATAAGCTCTTGGGAAAACCTTAAGGTGCCTTGAGGAAATTAAGAAAAAAAAAATTTAAAAACATAAAAAATATTGAAGTAAGAAAAAAGTTATTTATTCCAAGGATATGCAGCGCAAACACTTTTAAGTTTCCTTCAGTTGCATTCAAATCTATTCGATGAACATAGTTTCCTACATTTTTTTTTTGTGAGTATAAGCACGCATATCGTATTTTAGCGGAATAAGAAATTGTTGATAATGCCGTTTAACAGTATGCAGTTTATGGAGCTGATGATATCTGTCTTTTTAGTCGTTAAGAATCTATAAAAGAATTTCCTGTTTAAACAAAGAAACACTATTCTCTTTGCAGAAGAAATTGAAGTGTCAGCGTAGTCTACTGGATAGAATTCATTAAGAGTAATTGTTCATTATAACCTTTAAGTCGATATTTCAATTTATCTTCTTGCACCACCCATCCTATGTCTGTTAACTTTTTTCTTAATATGCAGGCCTAACAGTTTAAAGTCGACTCCGAACGACAGATATTTTTGTAACTTTTCATGGAAATATTTCTTTATACATCGTTTTTCTGGGTAGTAAAATGTTCAATTAGACAAGAGGTTCGAGTTCAAATCCCAGCTTTGGTATTCTTTCGACGATCACGTTTCAATTGTCCACTGCTAAAAATTTCTAGATTAACTTACCTTACTAATCCTATCAAAAACATAGATACATTCATAGTTGGTCATTGCAACCATTTAGTCAGGGTTAAGACCTAGTTTCTCACAGGACTTGTGTATCATAATTTTATAGATGAGCGGCGAGACTTACAGTTTAAAGTCGACTCCAAACAGCAAATTTTTTAAGAAACATTTCAATTTTTCAATTTTATTTACTCTTAGAGTTTTTATCAGACATCTGCTGAAAGAAAGTCGCGAAGAATTATTTTTTCGTATTTCATTTTGCTGAATATGTCTGACTTGAAGTTTTAACCAAGGCCACACGTTTACTAAGTCAACAAACTCCCTGCTAGACTACCGAGACTACATTAAATACAAAGGATTACCATGGATATCATGATGAAAAGTTTTCAAATATGATATGATGCGGAGGTTAATTAAAGTCGCCATGGTCTAGTGGGTAGTGTGCTGGCTTATTAGACGAAAAGCCCGGGTTCGAATCCCAGGTCAGACATCAAAACGAAAAATATTTCTTCGGCGACTTCCTCTCCGCAGATTTCTGGCAAAGACTCTGAGAGTAAAAATTGCCAAGAAAAGCTTCTCAAAAATCTGTCGTTCGGAGTCGACTTTAAACTGTAGGTCCCGCTACTCATGTATAAAATTAACGCACACAACATAAGTGGTGTGAGAAGCTAGATCGTAATTCTGGCTGAAGGGTCGTAATGGCCAATTATGTAACTAAGCGGAGGTTAATTTTGTCGACTATATTAATCCAATCCAAACTTACTGTTTCTTTTTAATTTAGATATCCTCTCATGTCATTCCAAATGTACTATTTTCGAGGCGAATGATGTCGCTTCTTTTTACACTAACCACTACTTTACGATTCCTTTTGTTATTTTACTGATAATTAATTAATTGAAGTAATCGAAAATTTATTGTCCTTGAGTATTTATTAAGCCACTTTAGGCTTTAACATCCAAAGTGAATAACATACTTCAATGTTTAGTACACTTGCCTTTTATAAAACTTTTAAATGAAAATATCCTTGTAATGACTGTAATTAGTTATAGAAAATATATTATTTATTCAATTAAAACAATATAGAAATTTATTAGATCCTAAGAAATAATTGCATTTATTTGCAGCAATGCAGCAATGCAGCAACACAGCAACCTTGTGGACAAGTGTCCGGTGGCTCTACGTTATTAAATGAAGAAAAACTCACACATTCACAACAATAACTTCAGAGAGTAAAAGTATATTTTAATTTATTTTATTATATGAACAGTAATTACAACGATGCATTTCCAATGGCTACACAGGATATTGCCAGACACACACACATATTCACAAAATTCTCTATCACAGGCATTTACAGCTGTATTGGCTTCCTAGATTTAATTGCCACAAAGGAAATTTATACGCATTCTTTACTGGGCTTGATTGTTCTATTAAGAGAATAAATAGATGCGTGAGTTGTTGATGCTAGTATTCAAATGCAGTTTTTGCTTTTTTTAATTAATAAATAGGCTTTGGATAAACAATTATTTGTCAGTTAGCAACGGGTAAATACTGTACGAACGTTATTATTGTTGTTCAAAGAGAAAATAACAATTGTTTTGCAATTCATACGCATTGCAGTCCAATTAAATTACTCATACGCAGTGGGTAATTAATGTCACTGCATTCAGAATGAAACATTTTTGAATCGTACGCTCTGTAGTATTATAGAGCCATATAGACAATAACAGGTGAGCCAAAAAAAAAAACAATAAACGATCAGAAAATATTTTTATGATATTGTCGAAGAACAAAATACTTACCACACTGCGAAGCAACATCGTTTGTCCACTTCGTGAAGTGTGAGAACGAAAATTCTTTTCGACTTAGTCGATAAATCAGAATAGAAAGTTTTTAATCTCAATACAAATTCTGTAGGTCTTTATAATTTAAAGTCATTTTCGAAAAACAAATATTTTTGAGAATCTTTTCATTGCAATTTTATTTACTCGCTAAGTTCTTGCTAGAAATCTGCTGAGATTTTGTTCTAATTGTTTGAACCACGGCGTTCCTACATTTAGCATTCAATGACATTTAACCTGGTTTACATCTATGCTCAGGAATAGTCTTCACCACGAAGAAGTCTAGACAGAAGAAAATAATTCATCAAATTTTGTGCTTAACGCTGCGATATGCTACTTTCCTTCATGCTTAAATTAATAGATTTTTAAAAGCGTCACTGCTTCAGTCGTGAGCTACAGTCTTCGCAAATATTTTCGTTATTTTGAGTTTTCTTAGTGGGAATTTAATTTTTCTTATGCATTTTTCATTCTCTTTATTCTTGTCATCTGTTTTATGGAATTTGCTTACTTTTTTGCAATGCTTTTTGCATGGGTTCGTAATTTTTATTACATTTTAGCCACATCTTCACTGCTTTTTATGTGCTTTTATTGCTGCGCTATCTTTTAAAGAGCAGCGTGAAATATTGGATGTCATTGCAACACGTCAAGAGTTTTATCTTCTTTAGCCATCCATTCATCCACTCATCCAGACTGCAAGCCTGCCAGCTATGCAGTCATCCATTCAAATAATCAAGCATTGCACTAATAGTGCTAAGGACAACAACAGCAATAACATCAACCACTGTAACTGATGAATGATATTTCATCATTACGTTGTTTTATGTACTGGAAGTGTTATAGTGTTGCTTGCTTTTTGCCAATAGCTGAGTTGTGAGAAAAAAATGCAAAATATACGAAAATTAGACAAGAAAAAACAACACAGAAATGAAAAACGTGCACCAAAATTTGGTGACAAAAAGAAAGTTAGTAAATTAGAATCGTCGAAGTACGACTTGTATGATAAAAAAGGAACCGTTAAGAAATGTTTTCTAGATTAGGTTACCAGGTAGCTTGCCGTTTACACACGAACTCATTCAATGTGAACCACCCCGAGCTGGGGATGAAATCGGCCAGTTCTCGTAGTGGCACGTACTCATTCAAACGTCCTGTCCTATAAAAAATAAACAACACGCTCTCTTTATATTTGTGGTGGTCGCCGTATTATAGTGAGTAGTGTATTGAGGTACTCCCCGAGAGGTTAGGAGCTAAAACATCAGCACCGACATTTTGAAAAAAAAAAAAAAATATTTACAAAAAAATAATTCTTTAGTAGACCCCTTTAGCAGTCAGTAAAAGTTCTTCCAGATAACACGACAGTCATCACTGCCAGAAGCAATGGCAATTAATGTTAAAGCCTAGCACTCATTCAATATTTTTACTTCGATCTAACGGTGATAAAAGAACCGAAATTTGATAAGCTTGTCACAGAGAAACAGTTTTTCTGTTTTTAATACTTTCTTGCAAAATGTTAGAGCTGAGGATCAAACTCACCTTCTAAACTAGCACTAGATTATTAAAATTGTATATTTTAAGCTGACAATTGACGTCGCCGTAGTCTAGTAGGCAGTGTGTTTGGTTTATTAGAACGTAAGGCCAGGCTCCCAACCCTAGATCAGATATCTGCAACAAAATATGAATACATACTTCTTCGGTTATTTCCTCTCAGCATATTTCTGGCAAAAACTCTGACAGTAAATAAAATTGCTATGAAAAGATTCGCAGAAATCTGTTGTCCGAAAACGACTTTCAACTGTTTATACTACACATGTATAAAATTAACGCACGCAAGTGAAGAAGAGAAGTTAGGTCGAAATTGTGATTGAAGGGTTATAATAACCATTTATGTGTGTACGTATAGTTTGCACAAGACTGCTAAGAGGAGGATGATGAGGGAAATATTTCTTTCTTACAAGGTGTTAGGGCTTAGATTCGAATTCAAGGAGTTCACGCTTAGCTAACGACCACCGTAACTACTAAACTAGCGCCAGATTGTTAGAATTGTATGCTTTAGCCTGATAGTTCGATCCTTACTCCAAGCGATCATCACTTCTTTGTTGAAGTTCATTTCCAACAGAATTGAGTTCATATTATAGAGATCTACAACCTCTGCCCTGCACTTTAGAACTCGGTTTCCTTAGCATTACTTGTCAAGATATGTCATCTTTTAAAAAACTGCAAATATTCATTAAATTTTTCTCAAACTTTAAACGCTCAAAAAACATTATTTGTCTCTATAAAAGCAGAAATATGTTTAAATCTCTCTGCTCTTATTCGAAACTTATTTATTCTTTTTTCTTCCTCTCTCTCTCTCTCTCTCGCTCTTAAGTAATATTCATTCATATGTTACTAAATATTTAAAGATCTGTGTATAAGTATACACACGTATTTATTAGTTTAAGTGCGAAATATATAAGAGCATGAATAAATAAAAAGGAATTGTTGGCATGTATGCAACTACGAGAGAAGGAGAGAAGAAAGAAAACATTTATGCTTTGCCACTTACAATGATGATAAATGTAGTTAAAGTCACTACACTGACATTTACCCACTAACACATAATAATAATGGTAAAAACACTTTCAACAAGCACTCTTACATCCAAATATATGGACTAACAAACTCTAATTCGTCCAACCATACCGTATGTATTAAAAACAAAAAATTAAAAGAACTTACAATGTATTTGGGAAAAAGAAAGATGAAGTAAAAAAAAAAACGTTAAGGTTTTTTCTGTTTTAAAAACAAACTCAGCACTTAAATTATAAATAAGTAGAAAATAACTTTCCATATTTAAAAGTTCAACTTTTCCATTACAAAGCCACTTTTAGTGTCTTCTTTCTATTTATTTCATTATTCTTATTTTATCATTCTTACGATGTTGCTTACTTACTTAGTTAATTGCTCATTACAATCCCTTAGTCAGGATTACAACCTTGCTTCTCACACAACTTATGTAGTGTTTTAATATCGTACAACAACTCCAAACGACATATTTTTGGGAATCCTGTGATGGTGATTTTATTTTACTCTCGGAGTTTTTGCTAGAAGTCTGATGAGAGAAAATAGGCGAGAGATTGTTGAGACATAAGAACTTACGACTAGGATTAGCGTATGTCACCACCAAATCTATTCAATTTATATATCTTTGAACATTCCGCTTTAGTAATGTATTTTCGTAAAACTACCCCATGTTTGGAATTTCGTATCTCTGTACATTAGTATTTTATACCTATAGTTGGTCTTTCTAACCCGTAAGTCTGAGACAAAGAAACTTTGTCTCTCATGTTTTCTACAATGCGGGTGTATTCAATGTTTACGGGTGACCCATACAATGTAGCCTACAGTAGCCTATAACTCTCCTAATTTTATTACCCATATGGTAAGCTCTTTCCAATTTTTCTCTTTCACAAGAACACAATGAATAAAAAATGGGTAAGCCTGTGGAAACAATAGTAGCCAAGCTTTGTCAGCGTGGGATTAAGCAGTTTTGAGGCAACTACTGCCCTACTTAGACTTTACCTTTTTATTTACATGCCTGTGAAACCCTCAGGATGGGAAGAAAATTGACCAAATTATGAGAGATATTAATGGCAAATGTGTAATTGTTTTATATCAACTGACATATAAATTATATTTCTGTATGCCTCATTTATGCTTTAAAATAACTTGAGATACATATATACAAACATACATGTTCATTTATCCTTTCAAACTCATCTGCCTTAAGTATTTCACGCATAAGTAGGCCCAAAACATTTAAAACTTAATTAAACTGTTTTCAGGTCTTCCATTAACAGAATATTAAATCCCTTTGGACAATTTACTGATGCTTTTAATGTCTTTCACTCTTCATTAATTCAAATGGAATTTATGTGCGCCTATCAACCTTACAAAGTAATGGAACCTACGCCAAAAGGATATCCTTAACTAACATTGTTTCAGCATTACTTTCAACAACTTAAGCTTTACAAACCATAACATACAAACAAAAAATTTGAAATCGTTTACCTTTCTATGCCATTAAATTTTGAATTCAGCAGAAGGCGGAAGGCCATACTTTTATAACCACCACTAAATAAACGGAACAAAAATTAACTTTAAGAGAGCGACCGAAAAACTGTAAAATTAAATGACAACATATAAATGTAGGCGCTTCAATGGCGTAGTTAGAAATGAAATTATCAGGGAATTCTTTTTCGAAGATGTATCTTAAGTTTCGAGAACAGACCTTTTACTTCAGAGTTCTTATCTACCAAAATGTACTAAGTTTACTTGGTTTTATCGGAACAATGAAAAGGAAACTAAACCCTTAAAATTTTTGTACTGCACTATTTATTTCAATATTCCATGTGCTATGGCTCTTTTCTGAGAATAAATAATTTGTACGTGTTGGTATGCTGCTAGTTGTTCCCTTTTTCTGTTTATTTCTCACATTTCTTCCCTCTCTTCATCTCTTTAAAGATTTCTTCATTTTGTTTTTAAAAACCCGTTTTGTGTTGTCTTTAAAAATGTGGACTATTTACGAACACAAAAATGAAAACAAAACAGGAAATACTATGCCTTTCAACTATTAAATGTTAGAATTTCAAAAATACTTAAAAACCACACAAAAACGAATGTTATTCTACTTAACATTTTTGGGTTAAATGCTTTCCAATCCCCTGGACGTTAAATTTTGGTTGTGCGTAGGGCTTGGAACCCACCACGTAAAAATTTTCCTCCAGTGAAAACCAATATACAGAATTTCAAAAAGATCCCCTTTAAAGTTGACGACCACGGCAAACGTTCAAAGGACAACGATTTAAGAATAGGCACTTGGAACGTCCGCACCCTTCACAGGGTGGGCGCTTCCGCCCAGCTGGCGGATGCCCTCAAGAAATGTAGGACGGACATCACTGCCATACAGGAAATGCGATGGACAGGGCAAGGATGCAAAAGGCTAGCATCTTGCGATGTGTACTACAGCTGCCATGTTGATAAGCACGAATTTGGATGCGGATTTGTGGTTAATAAGAGACTCCGCCACCTTGTCTCTGGGTTCACACCTGTGAACGAAAGAATAACCACAATCCGCATCAGGGCTAAATTCTACAACATCAGCCTGATTTGTGCTCACGCCCCGACGGGAGATAAGGACGATGTGGTTAAGGATGCCTTCTACGCTAAGCTCGAGGACATATATGATAAGTGCCCGGCCCATGACGCAAAAATTCTCCTCGGAGATTTTAATGCGAAGGTCGGGCGGGAAGGTATCTTTGGCCCCACTGTCGGACAGTTCAGCCTCCACACGAACACTACCCCCAATGGTATGAGGCTGATCGATTTCGCCGCGGCGCGTAACATGGTAGTATGTAGCACCAGGTTTCAACATCTCGACATCCACAAGGCCACTTGGATGTCCCCCGATCGATCAACATCCAACCAGATCGATCATATTGTGATTGACGGAAGGCATGTATCCAGTGTACTAGATGTGCGCACATTTAGAGGTCCGAACATTGACTCGGACCACTACCTTGTCGCAGCCAAGTTTCGATTGCGCATTAGCGCTTCGAGGATGGCGCGCTCTAGTACAATGTGGAAGCTGGATGTCAGGAAGCTGCGATCACAAGGGACAGTAGAGGCGTTCTCCGCTCAACTCTCGGATAAGCTCCGTCGATCCCCATCTAATCTCAACGACATTGGAGGACTGTGGGCCAACATCTCCCACTCCTTGCGCACTACTGCGGAAACAGTCCTTGGTTTCGAGCGCCCACCACAACGAAACCAATGGTACGATGAGGAGTGCCGCGAGGCAGATGCAGCGAAAAACGGCGCATACAAGAAGACGTTGCAGTCTGCTGCTACGCGCGCCATTGTCGAGAATTACAGAGAGAAGAGAAGGGATGAGAGACGCCTTTTCAGACGCAAGAAAAGGGAGCAGGAAAGGCGTGAGCGTGAGGAAGTCGAGATGCATAGATGTAGGAATGACGCTAGAAAATTTTATCAGAAGGTTAAGCGTCTAACCGAGGGTTATAGACCCGGAGCGTCTTCTTGCAAGGACGAGAACGGAAACTTGATTACAGATCCGCAGGGGGTGCTGAGGTTGTGGAGGAAACACTTCTCTACTCTGCTACAAGACGATGACGACACCAATACCGCCTCTAGAGATGATGTTCCGAACCCGATCAATGATGACGGCGTGGAGATTCCGCCGCCTAGCTATGAAGAGGTCAAAGTCGCGATTACGCGTCTTAAAAACAATAAAGCGGCAGGTCCTGATGGCCTCCCCGCTGAATTGTTTAAGGACCGGATGTAATGAGTTGGTAGGGCGCATGCACCAGCTTATTTACAAAATATGGCTAGAGGAAAGTATGCCCAACGATTGGAACCTCAGTGTCCTCTGTCCTATCCTGAAAAAGGGAGACCCCACAATATGCGCCAACTACAGAGGTATAAGCCTTCTCCCTATCGCATATAAGGTTCTTACAGGCGTATTGTGTGAACGACTGAAGCCACTCGTCAAAACACTGATTGGACCTTATCAGTGCGGCTTCAGACCTGGCAAATCCACCATAGACCAGATCTTCACACTGCGCCAAATCCTGGAAAAGGCCCACGAAAAACAAGTCGACACACACCATCTTTTTGTCGACTATAAGGCAGCCTTCGATAGCCCCATAAGGGATCGTATTTATGCCGCAATGTCTGAGCTCGGTATACCTGCGAAGCTGACGTTGAGCAATTTCTGCAGCTCCGTCAAGGTAGGAATGGACCTCTCCGAACCTTTTGATACGAGGTTTCAGACAAGGCGACCCCTTATCATGCGACCTCTTCAACTTCGTCATGGAGAGTGTTCTGCGAAAGGCAGGAGTGCATCGCAATGGCACTATCTTTCAAAAAAGTGTCCAGTTGCTTACGTACGCTGACGACATCGACATCATAGGGCGTACCAAGCGAGATGTTACTGCTGCCTTTAGCGCTATTGAACGGGAGTCTAAGAAGTTGGGTCTGGCAGTAAATGAGGGCAAAACAAAGTATATGTTGTCGACAAGTAGAGACGTGCGGCGTATTGATTCTCAGATTACGGCCGATAACTATACTTTTGATACAGTCAAGGAATTTATTTATCTTGGCTCCGCCGTTACCACCAAAAATGATGTCAGTCTGGAGATTAAACGCAGGATTACTCTTGCCAACAGGTGCTACTATGGTCTCAATAGGCAATTGAGTAGCAGAGACCTCTCTCGTGCGACAAAATTAATACTCTACAACACGCTCATCTTACCCGTGCTTCTTTATGGCGCAGAGGCATGGACCCTATTAAGAACTGATGCAGCAGCCTTGAGGGTATTCGAGAGGAAAGTCCTACGTAAGATCTTCGGTCCTGTGCGAGTTGGCGATGATTTCCGCATCCGATCTAACAATGAGCTGTATGAGCTCCTCAACGACATAGACGTTGTGCAGCGTATTAATATCCAGCGGCTGCGCTGGCTCGGCCATGTCGTTCGAATGGAGGAGGATGCTCCGGCGAAACGGGTATTTGATGCGGGGATCTGCGGAAGTCGGCGTAGAGGACGACCTTGTATCCGTTGAAAGGACCAAGTCGAGGAAGCCCTGTCAGTCCAACTGGCGTAGGCGCGCAAGAAGCAGAGGCGCCTGGAAGGATGTATTGCGGCGGGCCGAAATCCGTTAATCGGGTTGTTATAGCCAATTAAGTAAGTAATATTAATGTCCCTATAAGTCATAAATCTTTAAAAAAATGGAAATCTAACCAAATAGAATATTAGGACAGTTTAAAAAAAAATTAGAATACAATACATTTGCATCACGATTTTTTGAAATCAGATACCACAATTTTCCAGGAGTTAATTGAGAGCACTGTAATCACAATGCCGCTTTATCAATTCAGGATATCGTTCTATAAATAATTAAATTTGAAAACAAAACTGGTCTGTTTTATTGTGTATGGGATATTTTATCCATTTCTGAGGGCATACTATACACTATACATATATGTATGTGTGTATTTTTATAGAGTTAACGAAAATCTTATTGTCTCTGCAGTTATTTATGCTTATCTACTCTCGTCGCCTTTTCAAATAATTTATATATTTTTTTTAAGAATTTGGCAGAATTAGTCACTTATGTTTATTTTATTCGTTAAACTATTTGAATACCTTGAACTTAATGTATATACTTTGTAATATTTATGGAAAATAATTAAAAATATTTAATTTTTTTTTAAGAATTTGGCAGAATTTATTTTTATTTTATTAGTTAAACTATTTGATTATCTTTAACCACTATATGAACAACAACAAAAACTAAAACTTCACTATTTCATGCATTGTAAACACACACTCAAATACATTTAAAAAGTGAAAACAGGTACACTCCTTAGAGTTCATTTGGAGTAGTTGTTGGAAGAAATGCAAACCAATGTGTATTAGTTTGCTACAAACATATTTCAAGCATTTAGTCGTCCATTCATTCATGCATGAAAACATCTACAACAACAACTGTACAAAATAATTAAATAATCCTAATCAATCCATGTTTGATTCATTCTTAAATGGTGATTTAATTCCGTATTTTTATTTAAATTTCGATTTTCATGTGGATTTTTTCGGAATACATTATTAGGTAAAAGCATTAATTTATATCAGTTAATATTTAAATTCATTGTATTTTTACATTTTATTTTTACAATTTTTGCAATTACGTTTGTTTAGTACTATTAATTAGTCATGTAGATATAAACAATAAATTTGTTTCTAAATTTTCAAACTATGCTAGTGACTAAGCAGTTGGCGAGCAGTAGCTTACTGTACATCATGTACACTATTGGTCATAATGGTCAGGACTATGAACTTTTTTAGCTTTTATTCATGAGTGGCGGGACCAACTGAACGACAGATATTTGAGAAACTTTTGATGGCATTGTGTCGTTACTGCTGGCAGGCTGTCGCCGATTAAATATTCTTTTTTTTTCGTTTGTTCTGAGAAGTCTGACTTGGTTTTTCCGTAGCCTCACGTCTAATAAGCCACGTCATGAGCTCCCTTGTAAGTGCTTTAATAAGTCAAGTATTTTTTTCCTTCCCAAAAAGAAAATTTATGTCTTTTTCGTTTTCTTTGAACAAAACATTGAAACGCTCTTTAACTATTTTACTCAGAAATTCTCAGAATCTTTCTCTCCAAAGAAAACTGAAGTAATAATAATTTGTAAAGCAACATGCGTCATTGAAATCGGAAACTCTAAAACATGCTCAGGAGTTCAATAGAAATATGTATGTGGACTTAGTTATATTCGCACTCTAGGTATGTTGACAGGCTTACCTTATCAATAGCGTGTAGCCGAGAATAACGGCAGAACTCTGTTAACCAAAAATCATCAAATCGAATGTTCTACGATTACCTTTGAATGTGGAAAAACTTTTTCTATAAAATATTTTTTTTTTCATTTCCCTTCTATTCTTTTAAACCATTTTTGTTCTAGGGCATACAAACAATTCAAGAAGAAACAACTTAAATATAAATAAGAGCTGGAAAACTGTTATGTGTGTTATTCCTAAAGAAAAATTATCTTCTTTGCTGCAACCATTTCTTATGTTCGAGAAACTACTTGCAACTAAAAAATATCAACGAATGCATCTACTCATGTAGTTTAAAATTGACTCACAGGCATTCTGTATGCAATAAACGTTTCATTTTATATTCGTACATAGACTGTCTGCTGGCTCGTCTGTCTGTCTTTTTTCCTTGACTGCATGAAGTACTTTGAAACAATTGCTAACTTAACCAGGGCATATCATAAGCAAACTGTACAATAATTTTGTTTGTATAAAATGTTCACACGCACACATACATATATGAGCATATAATTATATGCTTTAAGTATTCTTTCTAGTTAAATTTGCTCGTGTTCGAATTTATTTAGAAACAAATTATAGAGTTGGACTGGATTATGTTAAGTAGTGATCAGTGCCTAAAATATAAAAGTAGGCCAGAGGTTAGATCGATTTTAATACAACAAATCGTCTTGAAAGTCAAAGCGCATAAAATATGAGAGACAACGATCCTCTGGCATTTCATAGCAAATGCTGATAGTGAATACTAACGTTTCCAGTATTCTGTATTGTTCCGCCCAAAAATTGTGGAGTTTACATACATAAAGTAAATACAACAAATTTCTTGACTTTACCTTCAGAGTCCATCTCTATAGGTTATCCATCCTATAGGTATGGATAAGGATGTTCTACGACTGAATATGAGTCATTTCATCGTGATCACCAAAATCATTTCCTTATTTAACACTCACTCATGCTTTCATATCGACACGCGCACGCTTACATACACTTACAGAAAGATCTATCAAATAAATATGTAAAGAAAATGCCATGTCAAATATTCAGACAGACATACACACACGCTATACGTACAATATGAAGGAAATCTTTTCGTTTTAAGTTTTTGAACTTTTCAACATTGCACTGAACCCGACACGAACACAAACACTAGCACAGGCACCGATATTTGGCACTGGTAGTGGTATTTGTGTATCTACGAAAATGTGAAAAATCAAAGGCAAAAGCAAAGGCATCAGGAATGACAATTCAATTTGATGTTAATAGTGAGATGAGAATCCAATCACTTGATACGAAGTAATGACACGAGAAATGTAGCACACAGCAACCACCAACACTAACACCACTTCCTGTTCCTTGCTATTGACACACGGCCACATTGTCATCATTTCACAAATTTTTTCAGAATTTTTTTGTCCAATTTTTTGCAAATCTCTATCGATTGACTACAAAAGTTCAAATCGAAATGGCAAAATGGGTTAAAAAATAATGGAAAATAAAAAAGAAGAATAAAAAAATGTACATTTCAACATGATTAGCTTCTTATTGTCGACAGGAAAGTTTAAAGAGAAGTAAACAAAAAAAGAAAGCCAAATCGGAAACATTATGCATGTCCTTTCAAAGGCAAAAGTAAAGCAATACTCCTGTGAACAATTTTCCAAATTGAACATTTAGTTGAGGATAATATTTGTATTACATGGTCGATAAGTCTTTTGCTAACTACAAAAGATAATCCTGTTCAAAGAAACACATACTAGCACAAACTGAACATATTGTGCTTAAGTACGGAAATAATTGTGGCTTTCGATTGGGATTTATTTATTATTTATTTATTTATTTATTTTTAAAATTATTTTACGCTTCCATTACAGCAAGTTTCCCCAATCGAATTAATGGCCATAGTTTTGGAAAGCCATTAAATAGTTCATTTAGCTTCACGTGTAATACTCTGCTATACGTCTGTTTATCTGTATGTAGTATAAGTAATTTTTGTTGATTTCAATTGTAATTTATTTATTTATTATTCTCTGATTGCCATTATTTGTTGTTCTATTGTTACCGTTATATAATACGTCTAATTTAATTTGTTTGACTTTCGAATCGCAATAAATAAATATACAAAAGAAAACTAAACAAACTAAAGTAAGTTTAAACATCAAATGCAACAGCAATAGTTGCTGGATGCAATATAATGCCAACAAACACAAACTTGATGTAAAAGCGAATGTAAAACGAGTGGAAGTGTGTAACAATAACGTCTACTTAAGTATAACTGGTGCCATTATCATCATCCTTTTACACATTTTATAGGTATTCTGTTAATATTTATTTACCCCTTGCGCTGTGCATCGTTTCCACCATTTCTTATTCTCCAATTCTATCTTTTACTTCATTTCATACGATAAATAATTTCTACAGACTGGGTAAAAGCATTTTGTTTCCAATAGAAGTTCAAGTAGATGAAAAGAAAAGCCAAAACAGAAAACGAAAACACAATTCACACTATTGGGCAGGAAAGTGTAGCAACATCCTTTTGCGCCAATTTCAATTACGAATAGCATTAAAAATGTTATTTAAGACTTGGATTACAAATACAAAACCATGAGCAACAAAAAAGAAAAAAAAAGGATTTTAAGCGCACATCGAAAATTGAAAAAGGGATTTAAAAACAGTGACGAGAAATGGGAAATCTATAAAAGGAATTAAAAAATAAAATCTTACAGTCCAAATGATTAGCTGCTTTAATAAGTTGTCGAAAATGTATTTGTTTTAAGAGACATACTCTGCAGCACTGATTTGTACGATTGCGTTTGGTCAATCATAATCCACACAGTTCAGTACTAAAGCCATAACTTGAGTTAGGTTGATAAGATTTTAATGGTGACGATGCCGCGATCAGAAACGGCTTGTTGTGTTTACCTTCAGAATATACATACATACATAATTGGCCATTACAACCCTTCAGTCAGGATTACGACTTAGCTTCTCACACCACAAATGTTGTGTGCGTTAACTTTATGCATGAGTGGCGGGACCTACAGTTTAAAGTCGACTCCGAACGACAGATTTTTTGAGAAGCTTTTCATGGCAATTTTTACTCTCAGAGTCTTTGCCAGAAATCTGCTGAGAGGAAGTCGCCGAAGAAATATTTTCGTTTTGATGTCTGACCTGGGATACGAACCCGGGCCTTTCGTCTAATAAGCCAACACACTACCCACTAGACCACGGCGACTTCAACCTAGACCTTCAGAATATAAGTTAAATCAAAACAGAGCCAAGATAAATAATAAATAAGCACTTGAAAAAAAATAAATGAAAGAGATAAAAGTGTATATAAGAAAATGAAGAATAAAATGAAAGAACCATTAAACTAAACCTAACAGAAGCCAACTCTCAACCTCTATTAAAGAAACCACGACAATGAGTCTTGTGTTTTTGGCTTTGCACAGTAGAATGTGCTCTCCTTGGAACCCAAGTTTGCTCTTGAGGCACTTTAACCGACCAAAAGAAGAAAAGAACCTGATCATTAGGATACATTCACTCTATGGATGCAGGTTCAATTTCGTTCTTAACAAACGAGTTTCTGTCTGAAGACTTAATCGATTAATTATTTGAAAAACTGTACCAGGATAAAGTCTAATCGATTACTCATCAGCTTGGCATATTTTCTTAGATTTCCGCTTACCAACTTATCTGGAGTTTTAGGGTCCCATATGTATGTACAGTAAAGTCCACATGGTGGAGTCTTGCAACCAGGTCGGCTTGCTCTATCAAGAACAAACAAATATTATCTAGATATTTACATTCATGGTGCATTCTTGTACTGGGTTTACTACCATTTTTACTGAAGATCTGTATATTTAGCCCTCAGTACTCACTAATTTTGGATACGATTGATGAAAATATATCCAAAAGTCCTTCCTTCCAAAAAACCGAAGTCATTTGTCCATCTCTGAACTGTTAGTTGAACAAACAATGGTTTTCGATTAAAATCCGTTGGCTTAATGCAACAAACGATCCAATAGCGCCAACAAACAAATAAAATAATTGGCACACTAAACCAAATTGAAATTTTACATTCCATATTAAAACAAAAATGAAAGTTATTCCTACAAAATACTTATAACAACGTGAGTATTATTTGCTGCTTCAACTATTTTTTGACGAATAAAACAACAAACAAATACAACAAACAACCAAATTGTGGCCATAGAAGTAGAATTGTAGTTGCAAAACTATTAAATACGAATACAATTCATGTGTTTTAAATCGAAATTGTAAAAGCGATACCGTAAACGTAACGTTTAGAAAATACACGAGAACGGTTCGTGAAGCTCTTAGAAAGCGATAACAAATATCATGTGATAACAATAGGAAAAACAAAAAGAAAAAGGAAAACAAAAAAATAAAAGAAGGTGTAATTTATGTAGAGATGATATGCTTTGGCTTTTAAGTACAATTTCATTTCATAAAATTTCCCTTTCTCTCCCCTTCTCACTATCTGAGACTGAGGTGCTCTTTAGAACACATAGCATTACAATATGTATCAAAGTGCCTACTACACTTGTTAGTGGATTGTAAATATTTCATTTCAAAGAATTTATAATGGGTTTGGTGCCCAATAGCAAAAGGAAAAAAACATTAAAATAAGATTAATAAAGTACCAAAAACAGAGAAATAGTATACTGCTTAAGGAAATAAAGCAAGGCAAATAAAATGAAAAAAAAAAAATAAAAAATAAATAAATTAAAGAAAAGAATTAGACATTTAATAACTTTAGAAATAAAAAAAAAAACGAAATAAAAATTCTATTTGCTACTGTATAAACTTTAGTTGTCTATTGCATAGATTTCTTTACACAGTTAGCGCACTCGAAAAAAATTGATACGGTTTCAACACTCCTTTTTGATAAAACGGCGATTACTAACTCATTTTCCAATTATAACCCTATAGTTGGAATTACGACATAGCTTCTAACGCCACTTAGAAATTCACAACGATCAGGTTAATCATAAAGGATATATTTAAAATTGTGAGACAACTCTTAGGCAGTTTTCTAGTAATCTATTAGTTTATGAAGGCATATACAAAAAATTCCATTCCAGGCCACGCAAACAGAAGAGTAGAAATTATTTCTGAACAGATTCAATGTGTTCGCTGTAAACATTATAGATGGCAAAAAATTGGTCTAACAAGCAATATTCATAATAAATGAATAAAAAAATTCTTTTGCCAAACGTTTTATGAAGCCAAGAGTGCTTTTCGCCTTACTTCCAGTCAAAGTGATATGATAATTAAAGTTTTGTGTCCAATTGATGACCTCCAAACAAGTAATTAACCGCGATAAAATTGTTTCTTGAGAAACGCATACATTTACATTTTTTAATATTCAGCTCCATCATGTTGTACTCGCACTACAAAAATATATTATTGAGATGATTTTGAAGATAATTCGTAATTCGATGGAATTATTAAAGGATCATCATAAGCAATTTTACTCAGAATGAAAAATTTCGAACGAAATCTTATTTTTCATTTGTGAGGGACATGCGAGTTGTTTTAAAAACCTTTTTCAATCACATATATATATATATATATATATATTCGGACAGTACGAAACAGGCCCAAAAAACGTGGTCAAACTTTGGGATCGTATAAATGCGAAATGGAATCGAATTCTGAAAGATGTTATTGATCATTTGGTAGAAAGCATCTCAAACTGCGTAAATCAAGCTATATCTAAAAGGGGTCTATGGACAAAATATTGAAATTGGGTTAGTTTATGTGGGTTATTTTCTTTTTTTCATTCAAACTCATTGAATTCATTTCATTAATTATTCTGGATGACAAAACTCAGTATTGTGAGCATGCACTCACTTCTGCTCGTCAGTCTTTACTTTCTTTCTTTTTTAAATCAATGCTTGTCAATTCCCTGTTAAACTTTTATTAATTATGAATTGGTTTGACAATTGACTTAATAAATAAGTACGTTACATACGCCTCTGTAAACAGATCGATTAAATATCGTCGATTAAATTATTTATGGATATACGATATTAAATATTTGTTGCATGTTGCCACGGATCTGCAGAGAAGTGCACGTTAAAGCCACATAAAATGAATAAAATACCAGAAAAATAAAAGCAGAAGGCTTGTTGTCCATTTGTTCACGTTATCTATGGGTGGTGCCGTATGATTAACGCTGCTGCAGATAAACACAAGAACAATAATAGCTGAATAGCTGTGTTGCCCATTGAAAATAAACGCATTTACGCACAGACTATAATTTTTTTTATTCAAGCAGACAGAAACAAATCATAGAGTAGTCAGAATATAGGGGGGAGAAGAGAAGTAAATATCTGTAATTCGAATAATGAATTGGAAATATGAAAAATCAATACCAAATCTACAAGTTAAATGCGATTACTTAACCATTAAGTGTCATTGACTCTAGATTGTTCAACAATAATAAGCCAATGAATGAATAAGGCCGACAGAGAGACGTACGGACAGAAAATTAGCCATAGAAAGGCTTAAAATTATGAAGTATACTTCACCTTTCGAGATAGAGAAAGAAAAGAAAAAAAAATGGAAAATTTCAAATGCCCATTGAATTGAAGTTTATAACATCACATAAGTTTGGAGGAGTTGTTTACATTAAAGTGAAAATATTTATTGATTTTGAAGTACTGATAGTGATTAAAATTTTTCCACTGTTGTTTTTATTTCAATTCGTTATCCTGGGCAAAAACAAGAATGTAATTGGCATTCAAAACTGCTGAAGTATAAATAAAAACAAAATTGGAATCGAAATAAAATTTTTTCCATGCAAAGGTTATAAAACAAGAGTTATTTTAAAAATTATTTTGAAAATCCTACGAATCGTCAGAATTAGAAAAAAAAACTCATCATTTAATTAGACCAAAATATTTAGAGTTACCACGTATGTAAATATCTTCCGACAGAATACATATTTTAACAACACTTGCAGTATTATTTCCATTGATTTAATTTTTTTAATTATTTTGGTCGAATACTTAATTTAGAATTTAAAATGATCAAATGGCCGACATAATCATCAGCTATCCAGTAGCACTTGTTTTACTTAAAAGAAAAGTTAACAAATGTTTAAAAATATTTCATATAAATGTGAGTTCAATATTTGAAGAACTTGACTCGTAGTTTAAACTTTAAGTAACCATGACATTGACATCACAAAAAATATATATTTTTACTGATTGAGCTTTTATTTTTCCTATTTAAACAGAAAACAAAAGCGTTCTGAAGAGAGTACACTCAATTCATATCAAATGTGCTGGTAAATTAACAAAACAAACACCCGCAAAAAATAGAGTAAATACAGCAGTTAGGAAAACGAGAGTCAGAATGAACTGAAACACTTTCTTTTTTACTAAAAACAAAAAAAAAAAAGGAAAAATTCAAGGCAAAGAGCACACTGTATATACTCACTCACTCTAATTTTTATGTAAAAAAAGAAAAAAACTTGCTAACAAACAAAAAAGAAACACAAATACACACCCTCACCCACACAAAGTAATTTCCTTAAACGAAAAACATAAACAAATCCAAGTGAGGAGGAAATAGATAGAGACGAAGGAAATAAAGCTGCGCATAACACCAAAATGTACTGTGTATACAACATCTCTACTCACATACAGCGTAGCTCTGATACATGAGGTCGTGAGTTTATTTATGAGAGATAAGGAAGGTAAAAAGTATAAGCTTAAGTTGTTATATTTCAAGATCGCTTTACTTGTTATTTTCTCCCTTCCCTTAGCTTTGTTGTTCTCTACTAATTTTCATTTTAAGTTGCACGCTGCAAATTCAATAAATTTTAAATCGGATTGGAATACATAAAGAAACACCTGTTGTTTTCATAAAATGAAATGCACTATGCTGCAGAGAAAAAAAAAAATGAAGTTGAACCTCTTTCATAAAGTAGAAAAATACGCAAGACTACAGCCAACATACTGTTACGTTTTTACCTTTTTAAAAACGTTAAAAATATGAGTTCGTAGATTGCAAATAAAGTAAAAATAAATATGTGTTTGGTTTTAATAAATTCTTTATTATCTGCACAATTTTTGTGCCACTGTCCGAACTTGTTTCACGTATACAATGATACTTCACAATATGTGTTTGTTCTTTATACTACTCTGCTTACAACCCTTTTGTAAGCAACAACACTTGTTAGTTATTCTTCTTTCTCACAACCTTTTTGTAAGTACAACACTAACAACTGTTTCCTAAAACGCAACTTGTCTGCACAAAAGTCTGACCGAATTAAAGCTCGATCGATTTTAATACTCAACCAACGTGACGTCGTCTTACACGTTTAAATTCAAACCCTGCTCGCTTTAACTTGCCTTTTATATTACTGGATCATCAGTGTGATGAATGCTCTTGAAGGATGATGACGTCCTTCGGGAATAATCTAAAAATGTAAACAACTTATGTTCATTTTTGTTGTTTCTTGTTATTTCTCTGTTCGCTATTTTATACTGCAAATTGTTGTTTCTTGTTTACTTCTCTGTTCTCTTCATGTTGTTGTTGGTTATTTACGTCTTTTTATCCTTTATTCTTGTTGATATATTTTTTTTCTACTCATTCATTGATCACGTGAACAGTGCGCTGTTTTGTTTTTGGAGCGTTTGTTTATCATTTTATGCATGATCATTGTATTGTTTTTGGAGCTTTTGTTTATTATTTTAACAACACCATTTCCACTTTCGTAACACTGCCGCCCACTTAAGCCTGTTCGTCTCGAATAGGCTCATCATCTTTCCTCCCATATTTCGCCAGTCGCTCTATATGCACGACCTTCATTTTGGCTCGGGGGCTGTTGGCTTTTTGTATCCTGTATACGACATCACTTAACCTTTTAATTATTTTATAAGGTCCTTCCCAGCTGGTTTGTAGCTTGGGACATAATCCTTTTCTCCGATTCGGGTTGTAAAACAGAACCAGTTGTCCGTCATAGAAGCCTTTCGTATTTGCTGCACGATCATATCTGGGTTTCATGCTATCGCTTCCCATTTTTATTCGTGTGCGCACAAATTCATGAAGTGTATTTAAACTTTCTTGTTTTTCAGTATAGACGTCATCTCTCTCTGTGGCGGGCTTACAACCAAACTCCAAGTCACCGGGCAGTTTTAACTCAGTCCCAAAAATAACCTTGGCGGGTGATCTAGATATGGAATCATGGACCGCAGATCGGTACGCCAGTAGAAACCTCGGTATGTGTTCATCCCAATCCCTCTGTTACAGTGATGAAGCAGATAATGGATAATAGTTATAAAATTGTAAACGAATGTAGGAATACTTTTTTTTGTTTTTGTTTGTTATCTACGTAATCAAGTTTTAATGAGTCGTTCACAATCCCCTACGGGCTAATAGGACTATTATAAATAACAAACAATAACAGAACAACTTTGAGATGACCAGGATTAAAAAACAACATCAATGTATCATAATAAAACTAAAAGACATGGAAAAACAAAAAAATTGCCAGTAAAACGTGATCAAACTATTAAAAAACTTTTAAGCTCTACGCATTGTCTAGCCGGTATACGGCTTAATACGAAGGGATAGAAATTTATTTAAAAAAATTTTAAAAATTAAATGTGAATACGCGTATTTATTTAACAGTTATGAAAGAAAAACCTGTTGAAAGAAAGGTAAAATATTTTAATTAAAAATTTAAAAAGAGCCAAGAGTAAATTAGTCTTAAAAGGTTTCTAGTTTAGCTGGTCACCATACAATTCCTTGAATTATTTTCCTTTTGTCTTGCCTTGTTTAATAGATGATAACACAGAGAATCTCCTTGGTATTCATACAAAAGCATAGAAGAAAACACTTTCTATTTCCTCTGTGCGATTGTTGTTTTTTGTGCTTGAATTTCCTTTTTTTATTTTTTAGTAAAAAGTAGCGCCACTTATCCCATGTCTTAAAAGGAAACACACAACAGCTGCCTTTCTTATCATATTTCTCCTTTGCTTTGCAAGCATACATAAGCTACATGTTTGTCATGGTAGTCCCATTCTATCATTTAGACACATGCAGACTAAGTTGTAAAACATTGGTCTCCTTCCATATTATAGAAAACTTTATAAGGATCTTTCCATCCATTCGTGCATCCATCCATCCACCTAATGGACACGACATTCACTGCATATGATTTATGCTGTATCTTGTTTTTATTTCACTATTCCGTATGTTGTACATCAATGAAAATATTCTGCAAGTATGTTTAGTATACGAAAATTGTTTTACTCTTTTTCTTTCCCCCCACAAAATAGTAAATATTTCTGATAAGAAACATATATTCACAGAAATACTAGCAGATAGCAGATGTCATCAAAAAGAAAGAATAATACACATCATAATGTGTAAAACATAGAGTAACGATTTATTTATTGGATTACATGTTACTCAATATACTAGTACCGTAATGGCTCTGCTACTCAACGTAATCGCATTTGTAAAACAACAACAATAACAATAAAACCATATTCACGAAAAAAGGAAAACTACTTGGCTTATAACCAATATAACAGCGACACTCACTCTTCATTATCACAATTCAGCAGAGTAAAGAGAAGAGGCTTACTCGTCTGTATAATACAATACTTTATTTTACAAATAAAAAATAAAAACAGTATATGGAAGTCTATTGAAAACAAAAAAAAAAAAAAATCTACAAACATTTCTACATAACAACTTCCCTTACAATTTTAACGATTATTTTCGTTTGAATACGGCATTATTTATAAATTCTCTCCATTCTGTTTATTCACCTACACATATACAAACATATGAGTTAACTATTTATAAAACAAAACAACACTTACACTCAAACGAAATACAGCTAATTATACAATACAATACAATACAATTATAGCTAATTATATCAATATATATACAGTCATAGTCTGCTAATTAGCAGCAGTTCTTAAATAAAATGATTCTGGTTACGATTTTTTCGGATGATAGTTATAGAACACAGCAAGCTCGTTTTTATATGAACAAAAATATAATATTTTATGATACTATAAAAACTGCTGGCCCCGACAACAAGTACTGACACACAGGTGTTATGAATGAGCATCAGACCTTTGCATGACTTCTTTCAAGTCAAGCTGAATACCAACCAGAAAGTGTAAAGAATTTAGTAGTCGATCCCATGTCTGATAATGAAAGCTCTGGTAGATTACAAAGGCCGACATGATTTTAAGCCCAGAAAAGTTTTAGATGCGGTAAATCCGAATGCATCATGAGAATTGCTATATTTGCCTAAGTTTTCGGAACATGCTAAAATTAACGGGACATAATTTACCACATACCACTACAACATCTATCTATTCCATTTTGATTGATTTGATTACTTGCGTACTGAATCAATCATTACAGCTGTTTAGTCAGGATTGGACCTAGCTTCTCACACCACCCATATTGTGTGGCTAAATTTTATCCAGCTTCACATCGACCTCGAAAGACAGAAACTTTTTATAGCAATTTTATTATTCACTCTCAGAGTTTTTGCCAGAAAAGAATCGCCAAGAGAAAGTCGCCGATAGAAATATTTTTCCTTCCTTGGTTTCTTTCGAGATCTCTAATCTGAGATATATTTGAACAGCTGGCTCTTGCCTAATAGGTCTACACATTACCTTTTAGACTACTCCGACTCCCGAAATTTAAAAATAGTTTGATATACAGTAAGATCCCGCTTAACGCTGTTTCAATATTACGCGGTAGTATTGTGTGCAAATGCAACGGCCATGCAGCAAGCAAAACTGGAGCACTATATAGCGACGGGATATACCATGTACCTTTTAAAACGCTCTTTTGTTAGTATGTCCAGAATAAAGATTCCAATTGTATTTTCCGAAGTCCTAATTACAGTACGAATGCATCTTTCTTGTGGCCTCGTATAACGCTGTTTCGTTTAGGGCGGGAACTTATTAGAACGGATCCCCCGCGTTAAGCGGGTTCTTACTCTAATTATTTCAATCTTGTTAATAAAATTCTAATAATTTTTAATCTACCCATGTATGTATATTAAATACGTTGAAATCTTCTTTCATTTTAGCAATTTTTTTTTTGTTTGTTTGTTATTTTTATACTCATCAGTTCGTTTGCTGCCACAAGATGTTGATGAGTACGTGTTAAATGAGTACTTTCAAGTGGTTACGAATAATAAGAAACAGAAATATAAGCATAAAATTCAAGTGGCGGCATACTTGAATGTGCATTTAAAATACCCGTAAACGCAAGAAATATGTTTAAGCCGCTAGAAATATTCATACACTTGCACTAGTGCATGCTACAATGCATGAGAAGCGGAAGTGAGCAAAAGGCTATAAAGAAATTTAAGTTTTTATCGTATTGTACGTACTCATAATTAAAGTATGAGTGTTTAAAAGTGTTTGTATACTACTGTACCACCACAAACACTATAAATATTATGAACTCATATTTAAGATTTATTATGGAGTCAAACGCTATAATAATGTGTACTTTAATGCTGTTGGTTTTAGTATTTCTCTGCATGATTTTGTTCTTTATTTTTATTATGATGTTATAGATTTTGTAGGTTTTTTATATTAGCTCATGTACATTTTCTTCTTGTCTTTCATAGCTTTTCTCATTCAGTGTAAAGTAATGCACTTTTAATTTTTTAACGAAAAGTTCTTCGCAGGAGATCGCTTCTCTTTCCCTTCCTCATCTTTGTTCATTATTATAAGAAATCTTAGTTTTTGTTGTTTTTTCTTTACTTTATTGTTTTGTTTTAGTTGTTTTTTTTTTATTTTATTTCAAAAGAAAAATTTTATTTGGTTTTTTTGCTGTTCCCTTAAGCGCTAAACTTGTATTTGACTTTTTCCCTTTTTGTTAAGCTTTTTCTTTGTTTTTTCTCTCTTACTGTGGTGTCATTTTGGTTCTCTACGGAATGAAGGGAATACTTATGTTATATACGAGTTTGTTTTCTTTTTCTTTTTAAAATCTGTATGAGCTTGATTTTCGGGATTCATAAAATCCCGAATCCCGAGATTTTTAAAAACTTGTCCCGGGATTTTTCGGGATTGTGAATTCATATGCATTTTGACTCTACAAAAGGTCCTGAAAAAAATTCTATATCACTTGACCTCGATAATAATATCGCAGATGAGGAAAACCCTACTTCGATTGATAAAAAGTTTTTTGATGGCATCGAAGAATTCAAAAGCTCTATAAAACGAATTAATAGGGTAACTGATTTCGATGCTCAATTGTCCAAAGAAATATTTTTATTTACATCAGGAGGTAGTAGAGGTGAATATTTACTAGCTACATACAGCTATCTTAAAACTATTTTACCAACAAATGTTGATTGCGAGACGTGTTTTTCAACGGCAGCGTATTTTGACAACAAAATTCATTCAAGCCTATCAGATCATATGTTAGAAGCTTTAATCTCTTTGTTGGAATCCAAATAATTTTCTTAAAACTAATGCATTTGCATATGTATGAATAATTTTTATTTTTGATAATTTACGCTTCTCTGTTACATTTTGTTTTGCTGTTTTCATATTTTATTTTTAATGATATATAACTCTGATATACATAATTGGAATACAAATGATTTTGTTAACAAAATATTTTTATTATTAAGAGAAAATCAGGATTTTTCCTGTGATTTTTCCTAGGATTTTTTGATCCTGAATTATCCCGAAATATCCCGCACCCGGGAAAATTTTAAATCGATGCCGTTTGGCATCCATAGTATATATTAGTTTATTATTAGACATAGGCTGAATATGTCTCCAATTTTTTGGCCTTATGCCTTAGCTCGAAGCCATAGATGTAAACATTTTTCCAAAATAATTTTCAAGTTTTAGAAACGTTTCCTCATCCTCAACAAATTAATTAATTCCTCTTTAGATAGTAGATTTCACGCATATTTTCGTAGAGTTTAGGTTTAATCAAATGTGATATTCGAGTTAAGACGGCGTAATGCTAAACCACTTTCCCACATGCAATTGTAAAGATTATAAACATATATTTCCAAGTGTTTATGGACGCGTACAAATAGTTTAAGGGTAACACTACTCTTTACAATAATTGATCTAAGCCTTAGAAAAATAAAAAACCAACTAGATGCATTCAAAAGAATCTATGAATTTATGATATATCTACATACATAACTAGGGCTTATATGCCCGGAAAGTGTAGATATTTAAAGGAGGGTAGACCATGACAAACATGTGGCTTGTGTATGCATACAAAACAAAGCAGAAATGTAATAAGAACGGCAGCTGTTGAATTATTCTTTCTAAGACTTAGGATAACTGGCACAACTTTTTACTAAAAAAATAAACATAAGAAAATTTAAGCAAAAATAACAACAATAGCACCAAGGAAACAGAAAGTGTTTCACTTTTTTCTATTCACTTATATGAATAGCATGAAGCTCCTATGTCTTATTATCTATTAAATAATACAAGATGTGAAACGAGTTTGCTTACAGGGATCAGTCTGAGATTGACAGTGATTGCAATAAGACATATTATTAAAAAGTGCAGTGGCAGTGTATTTTTTTCCTTTAAAAAAGGGATTTTATAAAAATAAAAATAAATAACAAACAAAAATAATTTAAAAACAACGACATTCTTTGTCACACAAACAATTTATACATAAAATAAAAAATCCGAAAACAATAGTAAGCTTGTTGTTATTACACTGTGCAGTGGCACAGTATTATTTAGAATATTACTATACGTACTTAAAACAAAAATAAATAAACAATAACAAGTTAAGACGAATTCTTTTCTCTACAAACAATTGATTACAATAAACAATATATTAAAAGCAATAACAAGTTGAAAAAAAAAGAATTAAGTGAGTACAAATTAGTAAACATAACCATGAATAGTGATAATGATGATGATGAAGAAAATGAATTTTACAACTGGCAAACGATACCAATTCTTCACAAACATACTGGAAGCAGATCCCCAATTGGAAATTTAGCAAAGAAACAACGCACAACTGATGACAACCCAGGTACTTCTAATGGAAATCGAATTAAAATTCTGGATGCAGAGAACAGCACAGGTGAAAAAAGTCATGAGACAACTGACTACATCAAACCTCCACCAATTTTTGGTATCAAACGTCAACAATGTTGTAAATATGATAAGTAATATTTTAGTTATAAGACATTGAGAGACAACGAAATAAAAATTATGATAAGTAGTATAGATTCTTACAGAAAACTTGTTAAGTATTTCGATAGACGAGAAATAAGTTATCATACTTACCAAATACTTAAAGAACGATCATATAGGGTTGTAATCAAAGGCCTTCACCATACAACACATCCAGAAGACATTAAGGCTGTACTTATAGCTCAAGGTCACGATGTTAGAAACGTTTGTAATGTTAGAAGTAGAGTTACAAAGGAACCCCTTGCAATGTTTTATGTTGATCTTGATCCAAAAATTAATAACAAAGAAATTTATGAAATTCGGTACATAAATAATGTTGTAGTTAAAATTGAACCCCCAAGGAAAGTCAATGATATTGTTCAATGTCATCGTTGCCAACAATTTGGACATACTCAGGCCTATTGCAGAAAACCTTTCCGTTGCGTAAAGTGTGCGCTTGATCATCCTACGGTTGAATGTACTGTGAACAAATCTAATTCACCTCGTTGTATTCACTGCTTACAAAACCATACCGCAAACTACAAAGGCTGTCAAGTTTATCAAAAACTTGTACAGAAAAATCAACATTGAAGGATAAACCAATTCATCAACCAACAAATTTACCATTTTCTTCCCGGCCCCAGAATTATGCTGATGTAAATGTCAATTCTAACACATCTTATGCGAACGTTTTGAAAGGTCAAAGTACTAATGAAAGCGTATATGAACGTCTTGAAAAATTAATGACAAAACAAATAGAACTAACGAATACTTTACTTAACATGATGTCAGTTCTAGTTACCAAATTATGCAATTAGATATCAGAATTGCTGTATGGAACGCAAATGGACTTTCCAATCATACACAGGAAACTGAAATATTCTTGAATACTCATTTCGTTGACATCTTCTTGATTTTTGAAATGCATTTTACTTCTAGAACTTATTTTCATATCAGAGGTTATGACACGATAGCAGCAAATCATCCGGACAATAGAGCACATGCTGGTTCTGCCATATTAATAAAATCAACAATTAAGTACGAAGTTCTTCCTACAATTTGTCACAACTACCTACAAGCTGCTGGAGTTAAAGTTAGTACGAATTGTGGAGATATCTCTATTTTTGCTATTTATTCTCCCCCTAGACATTCTATTTCATGTCATGACTATGAAAACTTCTTCAGTAATTCTTCAGTAGTCGCTTCCTGGTAGGAGGCGACTTTAATGCTAAACATCCATGGTGGGGATCTAGATTGACAAACCCTAAAGGTCGGGAACTACACAAGTGCATTCTTAAGAAACATTACAATAGTCTTTCTTCTGGTAGACCGACCTACTGGCCTTCTGATCCGAACAAAATACCAGATTTACTAGACTTTCTTGTTTACTCTAGAATACCTAGTAACTGTCTTGACATACAAGATAGTGATGACCTTAGCTCTGATCACACTCCTATCATAGCAACGTATAATTCCACTTTCCACAAGATTTCGAAGAAAGTAAAGATTATATCAAATAAGACTGATATCAATTCGTTTACATATTGGACAGATAAAAATATAGACCTAAATCTTACAATAAACAATGGTCAAGAGTTAGATGAAGCATTCGAAAATTTTACGAGCCTAATACACGAAGCAGCTCTTTTGTCAACACCAAATGTTACAGAAACACATAATCCGCCAACTACAAATAATTATATATCTGCTGAAATTAGAAACCTAATTCGTGATAAAAGGAGATTCCGAAAAACCTGGCAATTAAGTAGAAACCCCACTGACAAGCAAATTTTAACCGTTTATGTGCGCAGCTGAAACAAAAGCTTAAGGAATTTAAAAATGAAAAAACAGGGCAATATTTGAGATCATTAGACGCTAATAAACATGATAATTGTCTTTGGAATGCCACAAAATATCTTAAAAGGCCCACACAACGCAACATTCCTATAAGAGATTTAAACAACAGTTGGTGCAGATCAAATCAAAAGAAAGCCGAAGCATTTTGTCAACATTTGGAAAATATTTTTCAACCTACTTCTCAGACTCGCTCTCTCAGTGATGTTAAAATAGTCGAATTTTTTAGATACTCCATGTCAAATGAGTCTTGCTATTAATCATATTACTCCAAATGAAGTTAAACAAGAAATTACAAAGCTTGGAAATAATAAGACTCCAGGATACGATAAAATAGACTCCAAATTAATTAAAATTTTATCTAAAAGAAGTGTTATTTTCTTAACTTTATTATATAATTCAATACTAAGATTACAACATTTTCCGACTCAGTGGAAGTGTGCTGAAGTCATTATGATTCTGAAGCCTAATAAAAATGAAAACGAGATTTCATCATATAGACCAATAAGTTTGTTATCAAGCTTTTCAAAAATATTCGAAAGACTATTTTTGCATAGACTGAAACCTGTTTTGGAACAACATAATATCATTCCTGATCATCAGTTTGGTTTTCGAAGCAAGCATGGTACTCCAGAGCAGTGCCATCGAATTATAAATGTTATAACTGATGGTTTTGAAAAGAAAAAATATAGCTCTGCCGTATTCTTAGATGTTCAGCAAGCTTTTGATAAAGTTTGGCACCCAGGATTATTGTTTAAATTGAAATCTTTGTTACCAACACCATTTTACCTTATTCTGAAATCATATCTAAGTGAACGTTGCTTTTACGTTAACATCAAAGAAGAATTTTCAAAAATAAAGACGATACAAGCTGGGGTTCCTCATGGTAGTGTTTTAGGACCAACACTTTATTCGTTATATACATGTGATATGCCCCATTTACGATCTATTACAGTCGCGACTTATGCTGACGATACTGCGTTTATAGCGACGGCGGATTGTCCTATAGCAGCTTCTACTCTGTTACAAAGACAATTGAATATACTCCATCAATGGTTGGAAAAGTGGAAAATTAAAATAAACACATCGAAGTCTTCACATTTAACTTTTTCCCTTAGAAGAGAATGTTGCCCACCGGTTGCGCTTAATGGAATGCTAATCCCAGCTGTACAATGTGTAAAATACTTAGGCTTATATCTGAAGTCGCCGTGGTCTAGTGGGTAGTGTGTTGGCTTATTAGACAAAAGGCCCGGGTTCGTATCCCAGGTCAGACATCAAAACGAAAAATATTTCTTCGGCGACTTCCTCTCAGCAGATTTCTGGCAAAGACTCTGAGAGTAAAAATTGCCATGAAAAGCTTCTCAAAAATCTGTCGTTCGGAGTCGACTTTAAACTGTAGGTCCCGCCACTCATGTATAAAATTAACGCACACAACATAAGTGGTGTGAGAAGCTAGGTCGTAATCCTGACTGAAGGGTTGTAATGACCAATTATGTATGTATATCTGGATAAGCGTCTTACTTGGAAGGAACATATTAAAACCAAACGTAAATTTCTAAATATAAAAACAAAAAAGATGAACTGCTATTGGGCTCAAAATCAGAATTAAGTTTAAATAACAAGATTATTCTATACAAGGCTATCCTCAAGCCCGTGTGGACTTATGGAATACAGTTATGGGGAACAGCTAAAAACTCTAATGTGGAAATGCTACAACGTTATCAATCTAAAACCCTTCGGTTCATTACTCAAGCGCCCTGGTTCGTGACCAATGCGGCTATACATAAGGATCTCAATATATCTTTAGTTAAAGATACCATAACCGAATTTAGTTCTAGATATGTGGAAAGACTGAGTAACCATAGCAATCCATTAGCCATTAGTCTACTAGATGAGACAGAGAATGTACGAAGACTTAATAGACTGCATGTGTTAGATTTGCCATTTAGATAGTAACTTTGTAAATATTGTAATTAATATTCATAATTTATTTTACATATAGTTTTAATTATGAATAAATTTTCTTTTATTTTGCTATTGTTTTTAATTATCATTGTTAAATAATTATAATTATTTAATATTTATCTTTATTATATTATATTATTTAATATTATATGATAATTATTAAAATGTTATTGTTAATTAATTCAATAACAGCTGTTATTTTTTTTTTAAGTATTAGAAAATTTGCTTATTGTTGTATAAACAGATTGTAAATAAAGAAATTTAGAAAAAAAAAAAAAGCTTACAGGGATGATGTACAGTGAGAAAAACGGATTCTGGTGACCAGTTAAACTTAAAAAACTTTCAAGTGTACTTTACTTATGGCTTTCTTTAGATTTTTTCTTTTCTTTGGTATTCTTTTGTTTTAATTAAAAGGCTTTTCCTTTCTTTCAATTGCTTTTTCGTGCCTAACTGCTATTTCGCTTATTTATATTTAATTTTTATATATTTTTGCGTTTTAGGTCGCAGCCAATATTTAAAGCCTAAAAGATATTCAATTGTTTGATCACTTTTTGTTGATGCCATTTTTATATTTCCTCAATGTCTTCTTGTTTGGTTATGATTGTCTGCTATTGTTTTTAATCCGGGTAATCACGAAGTTGTTGTTGCTATTGTTTACTATTTGTTATTGTCCTATTAGCCTGTAGGGGATTGTGAATGTCTCATTAAAACTTGATTAGGTAGACAACAAACAAATTTAGAAAAAGTAATCCCACGTGCAAGTAGCACTCCGGAAACATTCATTTTCCACAGCTTTTTCTCCCGCCTATTATTTTATTTTTCAAGAGACATTTACTTTTTTCCCGTATTTTTTCTCATGATATGAGCGAATGCTGCATAACTCTTCCTTTAGCAGACAATGTGGCAATATAAGTCATACGCAAAGATCGAAATTCATACATACATACATACATACATAATTGGCCATTACAACCCTTCAGTCAAGATTACGACCTAGCTTCTCACACCACTTATGTTGTGTGCGTTAACTTTATGCATGAGTGGCGGGACCTACAGTTTAAAGTCGACTCCGAACGACAGATTTTTGAGAAGCTTTTCATGGCAATTTTTACTCTCAGAGTTTTTGCCAGAAATCTGCTGAGAGGAAGTCGCCGAAGTAATATTTTTTTCGTTTTGATGTCTGACCTGGGATTCGAGCCCGGGCCTTTCGTCTAATAAGCCAACACACTACTCACTAGACCACGGCGACTTTAATTAACCTCCGCATCATATCATATTTGAAAACTTGTCATCATGATATCCATGGTAATCCTTTGTATTTAATGTAGTCTCGGTAGTCTAGCAGGGAGTTTGATCGAAATTCAGTTCATCAAATTCTGGGATCTGTATTAAAACTATTATTTGAGTAGTGGCGTAGGAGTCAATCCGATCAAAAAGATCAAAGAGCCTAGGAACTAATGTGACGATGTCTGATATTCCTTTGGTTGATAATCATTTTCTTGTTATGAGGCGATGTCGGCAAAGCCCAAGGATTGTAATTTAGTCTTATGCTTACCAAAAGCCATATCATGATTTTCATAGCCTTGCAATATTTTATGTACTTTTCCGTTATTATTATTTTTATTGTTGTAGTTTTTATATATTTTACTTTGTAGGTTGTTATCATCCTCTGTGATTGTCATCTCTTATGCTTGTATGACGTTTCATAATATTTAATCATTAATTACGTTGAGAAACATTTGTTTTCCGCGTATTATAATATTTTTAGTTTTTGATTTTTTTTCATTTCATTTGTTTAAGTTTCATTTATAATATTTCTTAATACTGGACATATAGGCTAAGAAAAATACATATTTTGACAGCTATGGTTATACCCTAGAACAGTTATTCATTCAGGGAAGATATACTAAAAAGTTAAGTTTAAGACTTGTTGTTGGCAAGTGTATCTATGCCCCTTGTTTGACTATGCCTCTGTTGCTTATTCATTGTGAAATCGGCATTCAGTTGTTTCGGTTTTTCTTCTTATTGTATTCGGATGTATTTATGCAAGTAAATGGAAAGAAAATTATGAATAAGGTTTCCTTATTTTATTTTCATTTTGTTTCTTTATTTCTGCATCTTTTGTTTCTTTTTTTCTCTTCTTTTAATTGCAGAAGAAAACATGAATATATAACCAATTTTTCTTCGTAATTTTTACTTCATTTTTATTTCATTTTGCTTGAAATATAAAACAAAAGCAGTGCAAAAAAAAAAGAACAAGAAAAGTAAGAATGTTTAACATTTAATGTCGGATATTAATGTTAGCAGTTTTTTTAGGTAAATGAAGGTGAAAACTAAGCTAAACATTTTTAAAATTATTGTTAAATAAGAACGTAGGTTAGCAAGTTCAAGAAAAAATGAGTTCTTTTGTGGCTGTTGGAGGCTGGCGGAGGTTAGAACAATGTAATCAAAAGGCCAAAGGCTACCTTGGGTTTTCTATTATTTTTAAATTACAAGTTAATAGCCGAAGGAAGCGTTAGAAAACAATGATACGAGATTAATTGGAGGAGCAATATTTCTATATAATCGGACCCAGAATAACCTTTCTTTCGACGGTGATGTAGCTTTTATTGGATTTAATCCCTTTGCATATTGTAGTGAAGACGAGAGCCATTAAGAATCTTTTTAATGATAATGCAAGTAGAGTTCTAGTATGGCAATCTAATGCGGTTGGTACAGACACCGTCTTTAACTGTCCTTAAACAGAACTAAGAATCTCAAGTAGCTGACTGAATATAAAAAGCCTTACGGTGTTAAATGGCACAGTTTTAATGGACTCGCCATTAATACGAAAATTGATGGATTTGTTATTTGGCACCGACTTGTAGAAAACAGATATCATCAACTTCAGAATCTTCTATTGAAGGCCAAAAAAGTAGGTTAAATTCTTATCAAACGGTTACTTTATCTGGATGAAATAGATTTTCCACAACCTTTGTATTCTCGGAATGTATTTGGTTGAATCTGGCTATATGAACAGTCAGAAGGCTTTAATAGTATGCCTAATTCGAGTTTCTAACAATTGATGTGTAAATCCAAATTCAAAAATTCGAAGCGTTATTTGCGGCAGTTCGTACATTGTAGTGATGCACCGATTTCCAGTCTCTTCATATTTCTTATATTCCTGCTAATTCCTTATAGATTGTAAGGCTTAAAAACCGGTCTCTATTTACACGCTTTCTTCCATTGTTAAACTATAACATATTTTTATCTTTCATCATTTTATTTGTAATCATATTTTAATATATTCTTGCCGTACGAAAAGACTCAAGTACTCATCAATTTTATCTCAAACAAAAACCAGATTCTTTCTTTTATTGTAATTTTTCTTTTTTCAGAAATATTTATTACATTTTGTTAAATTAATTTCATTTATTTTTTCTCTCTCTCCGTCTATACCTCTCCCTCTGTTTCTCCCTTAGCAAATTATAATTTCTCTTTATATCATGCTTGGTATGTGTTCAGACAACAGTGTGTAATCTTTTAACCTCATAAAGCTCATAATGTTTGTAATCAAATTCTGCGGTTGCTTTTATGAGTTTTTAGTTTGTATTTCAAACTGACTAGAGGGAGAGAAAGCAAAAAGGTGATAGAGGACTGGAGAAAGGAGTGGTACAGAAATTAAAGTTTCATTATTTGAAATCAAAAAGTTCTCAAGAAACTATTTGAAAATTATTATGATTTTACTTGTTAGTCTTGTTTTTCTTTTAATTTTTTTTCCTATAACTTAACATAACAGTCACAAAAACATAAGGTAAAGAAAACGAAAAATGTAAAGTTCTGTCGCTTTAAATTACAAGAGTTTTGTGAACATGTGAATCCAAAATGTTGAAAAAGTTTTACAAGACGTAAGGGTGTATTAATTATACGTACAATGCTTAGAATAAATTGTATATCTTTTATTGTACAAAAGAAAAAAAATTTTATTACTATCTGAGGTGAACTGATTGCCTTTCTAGAAAACCTATTTAAAAAAATCGCAGTCTCCTATAACATATGAATTATATTTTTGATTTAAAAGTTCAAGTCCTTCAAATGTTGAAGAAGAGAGTCTAGTTGCCCATCTTATTCTTATTCCGTATTCATTCAAAAAAATATTGTATATTCAGGATCATTGCGGGTACATACACAATTAGTCATTAAAGATCTTCAGTCGGAACTACGATCTAGTTTCGCCCAATAGTTATGTTGTGTCTGTTAATTTTATATATGAGTCGCCGTACCTAGACTATAAGCAAATTTCGAAAGACAGGTTATTGAGAAACTTTTCCTCACAATTTTTATTTACTCTCAGAGTTTTTGCCAGTAAAATACTGAGAGATGGTAACCGAAGCAATAATTTTTATAATTTTTTTAATCGAAATATATGAACTGGAGTTTAAACCAAGGTTTCTCGTCAAATGACTACCTAGTATACTATGGTGATTGTATTTAAAAAGGATTCATAATTTTTTAACCGAAACTAAATTTTAAGTTTTTCAATAAAAAATGGAATTTTTTTCAAATAAGCCTTTAGGATAGCTTATTTAAACTTTATTTCAAATGAAACGATTTATTTTTATTACATTTAAATCGTTTTTTCCCTCGTTTGTAAGACTCTTTCGTACACTCTTTAAATTATCTTGGCTTTTGAAAATATCTCGCTTTCACTTACTATGATTTCTATGTGGTTGAGCTGGTTTGTGTATATTTTTCCCAACATTAATATGGGATTTGAAATTCATTTGTTCTTAACTTTAGTTGTGCATTTTATTTAATATCAACAACAGGTGTATTAGTTTGCATTAAAATGCAATTCAAAGTTTTATTGAATGTCCAATGTGTTACGAAAAAAAAGGATATACTAGAGAAACAAACGAGCAGAATAAAAACATCACTATTATGTAAACAAATAAAATGATGTGAAAGTAAAATGACTTACTCTCGCCCTCTCTCTTTCTCTATTTCCCCATACAACCTCTTTTTTTTGCCTGCGTAGTCTAAATAAGTCGTGTACGCCATATATTTATCCCTACATCGAAGTAGAGTAGTTGAATGCATAGTACATCACTGTTTCTGTTTGTATATTCGTGTTTTACTCAACTCTTCCTTTTACTTTCTATCTCGACCTTTTTCACTTTTGTTTATATTCATGTACAGTGTGTAATGTACACAAGTAAACGTCAGGCAAAATAATAAAAGACCCTTGACGAACCAAAGTATTTTTGCACTAAAAAAACATAGTGCTAAAGGAAATTGTTTATGAAAGGACTGCGGGAGCCATATATTCGCTAGCAAACAGTCGGGTGGGTGGGTTCGGTCCCTCCATTAACAAAACCCTGTCCATTTACAGAAGCTTTATTGTAGACTCCCTATTTTTAAGTAAGAAAAAAAAAACCCGATTACATCTTCGAGGACGAAAGCAAACAAAATTTAGATAAAAAAATATCTTATTGACATAACAGTTAAGAGCAGTATCTGATGGTATTGATACGCCTGTCTCTAAACCCGCCACTACCTTGGTCCTAAGGACATCTTTTTATTAGGACCCCAAAACAAACTATGTCACCCGAACTATTTTCCGACTATGAAAACACTTTGTAGTTCAATTAATCATACATGATAATGCTTATAATTTATTGACAAAAAAAATAGAATGAGTAGAATTATATAAAAAAATCCTAACATAATTGAACTTTAAATGCAAGCATTATCATCCAAGCATAAATTAACTTTACTTTTCTTAAACTGCATCAGCGATAATGAGGGCAAACATGTAACAATATATTAAGAAAGTAATAAGCAAATTATGTTCGATCAAACATGTTGGGTCCCACTATCACTGATGAATAATATAAATATTAGGGTAAAACATAAAATTAGCACTCACCAAACGTATATGTAATCGAGTTCCAGAAGGCCTTCAGAATTTCGAGGTATACGAGGATGTTGTCGAGGTATTATTTTCTAGAATTATAGCTAAGAAAAATTATTAATATGCTTGGGGCTAATTCTGTTCTACTTAATGCTTACATTTTAAGTTTTTACAAAACGTTAATATAAATTACATATGTATTATTAAATTATTAAATTATTATTAAATTATTTTTAAAACTAAAAATAAAAATTTTCAATTTAAAGGAAAAAATACATTATCCCCATAAACGAAAAAAAAAAATGAAATTTACAAAAGATCTAACTGAATATGAAAAAAATAAAGTTTGATTTAAACATGTTGGGTGATCATTATTACTGTTTTACATGAAAACTAAATTAACATAATGTTGTTGTTTGTATATTCGTGTTTTACTCAACTCTTCCTTTTACTTTCTATCTCGACCTTTTTCACTTTTGTTTATATTTCGATTTCGTACCAATTTTACAACGTATTCTCTGGCAGAACGGCTCGTAATGTGGCTCTGTATAGAAGTTTGTTAGTATGTCAGCAAGACTATGTGTTTGTATGTATTTAAAAGAGTAAAAAAAATAATATGAAGTGCCTTTTTTTGACAGTATTGCATGCTTTGTTGAATTTCTTATTTCATTATTTGTCATTATTGACAGATATTATAAACAATATTATACGGGTAACAACTGTGAATAGAAGTATGTACAGTGTTGGCCGTAATTAACTGAACAAATCGGATTTTAAATGGCAATCCTTACAGTAAAAAAGAGGTAGTTTTGGTTATTTTTCCTGTAATACAGAGTTTGAATGTGAAGTGAAAAGAAGGAAAAATTATGTCCAAATTCGTGTGACTAGGTTAGGTTAGGTTAGAGGTCATGTATTTGTCGGTTAAGACAATAAGAGATCGAAATTGACCCATTATGCAAAGTCCTTAGAGAAGGAAGGAAATAGAGGATATAGGATGAAAGGAGGGAATGTAGGTAAGGGGGGGAGACTAACGAGATATAATATAGTGTCTGTAGGCAAATACTCTACAATAACAATTACAATAGCAATAACATTATCGCATGCTACAGCTATGAATTTGTTGTCGGAAAAAAAAACATGTTGACTGCAATGTTCCATAGAAGTGAAGAGAGAGGGCTATAGTCCCACACTAAACGGGAACTAAGTAGATTTATCACTTACACTTACCTGCACTATCAAAGTGTTGCTAAGTATTAAGATGGTTGTATAATGGTTTAGAATTACTTTTCAGGACAAAACTTAAGGCGCTTTGTTGATCAATCATTAAATCAAACACAAACTTTGATCAAAAATGTGTGTAAAGATATGTTACAGTATCTTATGTTACCGCAACATGCATATAAAGCGCCATTAAAACACGATAATGATTTTTGTATGTCTTAAGAATTGTAAAAATTTTATAGAATGCAAAAAGTCTTCGTTGTCGCCCGTCAGACAATTCGACGGCTTGAATTCCTTTTATTAATAAGATTTGCAAGTTGCCGCAAATTTTAGTCTCTTAGTTGAGAAAACGTTTGGGTTAATATGAAGAGATACACAGACAAACACTTTATTGCTATAAAGAATTATTTACTTACTTAATTAACTAATCATTTCTAAATTTTTGTCACGATTACAGCCTATTTTCCATTAGCACTATATTGTTCGTCTAATTTAAGTAAGCGTACGTAACGTATGAGTAATTTTTTTTTTTCAAAATAAATAAATATTCATTATACGCAGCACATGTATGTAAACAAATATTTGAACTCACATACTTTCATACATTACTGGTCTTTGCAAACCCTTAAGTCTCGATTGCAACCCAGCTTTTAACACCACTTATGTTATGTATGTTTTGATTTAATCCATCACTGTAGGTCCCACTACTTAAAGTCAACTCCAAACGACAAAGTTTAGAAACTGTTTTCATGGCAATTTCAGAGTTTTTGTCAGTAGATTGATAAGTGGATATTGGCAAAGAAATATTTTTTGTTCCACACTGTATAACAAAATAAATGGAACAAAATCAAGGAAAACAAGAATTTCTTGTTTTATTTCTTTCATGATTTGTGAGTATTTATGATGTGAAATCAAATGAAAAAAATTAAATTAAAAAGTTTTAGACAAAAAAAATTGAAAACGTGTTTTCTTGAATACAACATAAGTCTAGATTAAATTAACCCTCTGTTACTTTTAAAAATAATCGTATTTCACTTGAATGCAATTAGAAAATATTTTTAAATGCAAAAGCACAATTTAGCGTTCTTTAAATTGTTTTTCATTCGTCTGTGATGTCCAACGAATAATTTATTTTGATGCATTCTATTTCCGTTACAACAACCTTAAATACTTTTTTTATTTTATTGTTGTTATTGCAAGTTATTTGTCGTCCAAAAGTTTTAAACGTCAGAGAGTAAACCTTTTTCTATGTCTGCTGTTGACAATTTTGACAATAATGATGATGTTGAGGCTGATACAGATGCTGGTTACGAAGGCTAGGACATGATGCGTGTAATAAGTTTCTGTTGTTATTCTTGCTGCAGTCTTTATAGCTTCGGTTGTTTATGATGATGGCGACAATTATTGTTGTTTTAATGGATTTTCCAGTTATTTATGTTGTTGTTTACTATCATTTACATAATTTGTAATATGTTTTTGTTCATTTTAATAGTCTGCGAAAGTTGTTTTTGCTTATTTTTGTTATTTGCTCTTTAAACATACCCAGTCTCTGCTATAGTCTAAAGGACAACCAACATTGTCAACTAAATAGATGCTAAAAAAATATTGGTGTTTTTCTCTCCTTTTTTATATTATTTTTTAATGAGGGGAAACCAAAGTTACAAAAAAATGTATTAAAAGGAATTTATCTATGTTGTCCATTAATTTAAATTTAAGTTCAAAGCAGAACAGTTGTTCTTAAATACGTACAACAACAGCAGCAAAAAAAGCAACAGCAACAATGTCAACAATATTACAGAGTGAGGCAACAGTGACAATGTCAGCAGACGTAGCTATATTCGTAGTCATTATGTGTCTGTGTTTTTACCACAAACCGAATAGGGTCACACTGCAGAAGGGTAAATCTTCTAAATTACCGCGTATAAGATTTATAAGGATGTTCTCTTTTTCTTTCCCTTATCCTTATTTGAAATTAATGCACGGGATGGTACTATTAAATTTTATATATTAAGAATTCTACAGTACTTGGTCAATATATACCACATAAGATAACTACATCTTAACAGAACCTAACATTCATTTAAATTGTTTTTCAAATCATTAGAAGCTAACCGATCAATAAAAGAACTCCGGATATAAGGCATAGTGGAATAGGTTAGGGAATCTTATTAGAAATGCAAAGAATATAACTGCATCTTCATCTTACATGTTGGGGCATATGCGGAAAACTATCGGTGCATAGACTAGGAACAGCAGTGAAGATGAAGTGTTTTGAAAAGCATTAAATTCAATGCATGTCGTTTATGCCATCTCGTTTTATAAATACGATTAGGCAAAGTAGTTTTTTCGCTAGAAAAGCTTTACATCTATACGAGGTAGCACACATACATTATTCAATAAAAAGCCACAGTAAAGGTATTTTGGAAGTAAGTAGTCCCAGTAGGCGGTAAGCTAATCAGAGAAGAGCTTGAGTGTAGCCATTAAAAGGTTCCTAATTCTGCTATTTGTAATTGACTTTAAAATTTAAAGACCCACTGTCCACTAGATATAATGAACCCTCATATCATCGAAAGTATAAGAAGTAATAACGCAATCTTGTCTAAGAGGTTTTCATGGCCTGATTTTTATGTTCCGATGGACATCTGCTCGTGCTGGGAATGCTGACCATTTCTAAACTTACAAATGGTCAGAACTCTTATGCCACAATTAGTATTCAAATAAATGCCTCAAAGAGAGATTTTTGGTATTTTACGATAATCGGCGATGTATCCAGTATGCTCAAAGACTTCAAGGTCTACTTTATTATCAACAAAATCGGTATATTCTTAATCGATATACACTTCTGGTATACATATCTACTCTTCAGAGATGACTCATCATAAGTTTATATTTTTTACTATTTAGTTGGCTTGAAGGTAGATATAGAAAGCGAATGCAGTTGTTTCTCCAAATAACTGCGCATTTTTTAATTTAATCAGTAGGCGAAGGATTTTTGTTAAATCCTTATTGAACATGTTAGCCACTTGGTGGAATCTGCACACAAATCACTAAAGAAATTATCTCGACTGAATCTACATCTGCCGTATAAAATATAAGCATGCTTTACCATAGAACACATCTTCTCCGTCTTTGTTTGGCGCTAAAGAATGAGAAACTTTGGGCTACCCAGAATTTATTAAAAAAAGTGTCTTCCACAGAATGATTTACATAAAAATAACATCATCATAAAACTTTCATCATAATTGAGAAATGTTAGCCGGGACTTACGGTTGAATGACGACCTAGGTGCTCTCTGTACCACAGTTGTCCTAGCCTTCCAACAGCTATAATTAAAAATTATAAATAGTGGAAGGGTAGTCATATGTGTCTTAAATATCAGTATTTTTCATGTCTATTTATTACCATCTGTGTGCCAGTAAATCTGTGAGTCAAAATAAAAAAAATTATTTCTTTTTTATTTTGCTAACTTTTTTTCTTAAACAACATAACTTAAAAGCAATTCAAATATGATTATCTCAGGTGTTTTACCGTTTTCTATTTTTTGTTTTTACTTCCGCTTAGATTGTTATTTATTTTATGCAGATTTAAACATTTTCATTCGTTGTTTTCTACTCTACTCCACTCTATTCCTTTCTTCTTCCGTATCTTCTGTTTTAGCAGTTTTTCAAAATTATTTCTGCCTCATAAAACTCAAGTTTTTGTTTCTGTCGGTTTCGTTTTTTATAGCCAAACAAAAAAGTGATAATTATTTCTAAAGGCAAAAGGAAGAGAAGAGAAAAGGATTTGATTTAAGTTTCATTTCCCTAAATTCTAAAAATTAAAAAAGAAATCCCAGGAAACTGTAAAAGAATTTCAGTAGCATTTAAATTTAATTAAAATTCTGTAAACATATGTCTGTTTTCTAATTTTAGAGAATAATTGAAAAAACCGAATTTTTTTCTTTATTATACCCTTTGTTGTTGTTGTGAAGTGTGTGTTCTTTTTGTTTTTTGTTTTGCGGCTGACTGTCAGGTACCGCAAGTCATCAATTTAACACACGACTTTTTGGAATATTTTTCATTATATTTTTAGTCACTAAATTGACTGCGTATGTATGAAAGAGAGTAGGTAGTTGAGTGAATGAGTGCGTAAATAAATAAAGTGGGTGGCAAGGTAGATAAAATATACAGTTAGTTTGTTATATAAAGGGTAATTTTTTAAGTGCTATAGGAAAATTATAAAAAAACACATAAAATTCACAGAAATGAATGAAATTTTTATTTAAATCGATTATTTCATGCAAATATTGACCGAGACTGTGTCTCAAAAGGTCCATCTGTATCTCACGAACAAATGCTTCAATGTTGTCTTCCAATGCGTCAATTGAAGCGGGCTTGTCTGTATAGATATGAGCTTTAACATAGCCTCGTAAAAAATAGTCTAAAGGCATTAAACTGCTCTCCATTCACAGTTACGTTACGATTCGCAGCATCTTAAAAAAAGTACGGTCCACTAACATCACATAAACCGCACCAAACTGTGATTTTTTCTCGATGCTTTTGCAATGCTTCTGACTGATCTTCGCTCCAAAATAGCCAATTCTGTTTATTTACGTATCAATTGAGCCAAAAATGAGCTTCGTCGCTGAACACAATTTTTCGATAAAGAAGCCCATTTTGATAATAAAATTCAATGATTTGCAAGCGTTGTTCATTTGTAAGACGATTGATGGCTAAATTATAGACCAAACTGATAATGTTTGACAGTGAAACAAAATACGAAACATACGTGAGCTGTTTTAACCAGTGTTGCCAAAATGATAATAGCTAAAAAATCACCCGTTATATATTGACTTTGATGCGGTCTACCGCATTATAAATAATGCCATCTGCTGTTGCTATTTTAGACGATGTCTTCTTATATACGAAATATATTTCCATTTAATTACTTAATACAGTGGCAAGATGATTATTTCTGCTCGAAGGAAGAGCATATGTGCATAATAAGAAATGAATTTAATTAAGTATATGAAAAATCTTTCAATATGTTAACCTCTCTTTGAAAATTTAACCAAGGTACATGAATTAATTAATGCATCATTTATAAAGTCACCGCAGTCTAGTAGGTAATGTGTTTTCTTATTAGACATAAGGACATGATTAAAACCTCAGGGCAGACATCACCAATAAAAACGGAAATATGAAGAATATTTTCTTCGCTTACTTCCTCTTAGCAAATTGCTGGCAGAAACACAGAGAGTAAATGAAATTGGCATGAAAAACTTTTCAAAAATCTGTCGTTTGGAGTCCACTGTAAACTTTAGCTCCCGGGACTCGCACACAAAACAAACTTACGCAACAAAAGTGGTGTGAGAAGTTGGTCGTGATTTTGGCTGAAGAATATATCTTTTAGTCAGAATTACAGCCAGACTGCACACAGCACTCTCGTTGTGTATTAATTTTAAGCATGCCTGACGAGACATACAGTCTAACTTCGACTTCAAAGGATCAGTTTAAGATTTTGGAAAAAGACTGCTGAGAGGAAATTGTCATAAGCAGGTGGGGTTTGATCTACGAGCTCTAATCCAATAGGACAACGCACTACCTCTTAGAATGTAGAGACTTCATTCTTATATTTTTGTGAATATTCATTTTCATTTTAAAGAACATTTTCTATTTAATTTAAATCATTGTTATTTAATGTATGAATTGCCTTTCTTTCTGTCTCCGCATGTTAACAGATTTTCAAAATTTAATTTGAATTTTAAAAACATAAAAAAGGACAACTCGTATATAAAACAGAGAACAACCATTTTAATAAATTTGATTATAATCGCAATTTTCCCATTTTAAAAATTTAAATTTAGCACTGATTCAATAAAATTTCAATTCACTACTGAATAAATTTAGACAGAACGACAAAAGAAAAAATGTGACAGAGAAATGGAAATAAACGCTGGTAACATCGGAATGATTAAACGAAATGTAAGGAAGAAAGCAAAGTTATGCTATACTCTTAGGGATTTAAAGAAGGTTACTAATGAAAACCCAGATATAGATTTTATAAAGACTTTTTGTTTCTAAATTTCTAAGCTAATCTAAGTTTTATATCTCTACTATAATTTCGTAACTACCACTTGACTTTCTGTTACAACGAAGTTTTCCACAGACCTTTGGAAAACTTTAATTGGTATTTTGTTTAGGCGTTAATCGTTTAAAATAAATATCGATCTAAACAATACTCGGGTAGTTGCTTACAAGTCTGTACTTATTCAGTTCACTTGTAGTGTAAAATCTTATGTTATACGTTTAAAACGTAAAATTATATTGTGGTTTGCTTTTCAATATATTGTTGAACTAGCACAATATGGCTTTTATACTTTCTATACACTATATTACACCATTTCCAATTAAATAAAAAAAAAAAATGTGAAAGGCACAAATTTATACACAGTATTGTACTCAAATTTCATCTAAATTTACATCTCTAATACTAGGATTTGTGTTGTTTTATCATGGGAACTTATGTGCTTTTTACCGGTCAAGGCTCCTGTTAGGCCCTCTACGGTAGTACATAATGTATGGCGTTGTGTTTGATTGGAAATATTCTGAATAGATATCTATTAAAATATCGCTGTTTGGTAGGCCTGAAGCATCTGGAATATGTAAGTGATCCTATTAGAATGTCAAAAACTAAATGAAGTCAATTAACCTAAACTGACTGAAACATCCATTTAGAAAGCTTTTGAATTTGTGAAAAAAAATTTGAACCGGTGTTAGTCCATAATATGTCTCGGCGTATCATTTGACTATCATACATATTTTAAGAGACATTTATATTATGCTTACAGAATGGCAATCAAAAATTTAAGAGGTACTTTTTGATTCACAAGTAAGGAATGCTAAAAAAAAATACCATCAATAGCAGCACATCTTTGGAAACAAATTGTTTTATTGCAGTCCTTATTCCTTAAGTCCTAAGGTTGCATCTATTTTACCTTAGGACTTAAGGAGAGATTTGTAAACTGTTCATACTGTCGGTGGACTTAAAAAATCATTTAATATATCGATTTATAAAATATTGGTAGATATTGATACGTACATACAGAAAATCTGATAAGGAGAACTAAAAGTCTTAAATTCACGTATCTATTTCCGATAATAAAAGACATTCATTTTCAAAATTGAAAAACGACAAGCGAGTCCCGACAGCAATTTTCCACAGGAAAAATTTTCGTATGAAATTTAATCGTTTTAGATTACCTTTAATACATTACAGGCGTTGTATTGATCTTTCTAATTAAAGTAAAAATATGGAGCGTATGAGCAATATTTAGAAAAATTATTGAATATTAAGTATACGCCACATATGTAAACAAACTTTTGCTTCAGTAGAGTCTAATGAACAGATATAACTTGGTTTTCTATTTCCTACTTAATATGCAACAAAAAAATTTCTTTTCTGTCCTAACAATGGAAACGGTATTAAATAGAAATGTTTCTCTGCAAATATTTGTGTTGGTAGTACGATATAAACGAGACAAGTTTACACCAAATGTGACCACTTTATTACTGGCAATAATAAATGTTAAAACATTTGAATTTGAATTACCCTGGTAAGTGAAACAGAGATGGAATATCGAATCTCTATAGTCCTTTAAAGCAAACACGCTTCTTTCTTTTTTTATAAATTTCTACTAGAATAAAAAAAAATATGTTACTGTGTGTATGAGTCCGCATATGTATGACTGCCAAAGATTATTTTTATTTTCGATTTTTTTTCTGAATGAAAAAAAAAATATGATTTCACCACTGGGAGTGAGATTTTGCATACGGAATTCTATGCATGCTCTGTTTGAATGAAATGTGTGTCTAACTATGTGAGTACATGTGTCAATATGTTATTATTGAATGTGTTTTACAATTTTATTGAAATTCAACTGTCGGTGGCATTTTTAACACTATGTGCGGCTTATTGAAAATATAAAAATTGAAAGCTGTGGGTGATTCAAAAAGACTGCAGTGAAGTAATCTGTTGCCTCTACATAGCTGTTAATATATGAGTTACCGACTAGTTATGGAATCATCCACGCATTCATATTTAGTTACAAAAAAAAAAACCATCAGTAAGTAATAAATAAAGAAAAAGAAGAACATGTGGATGTGGTAAAATAATTTTTAGTGAAATTCCATTAAATGATAATGACAAAAGCTATGACAATGACACTGTATTTGATTAAAGTGCCAAGATAAACAATTCGAAAAAATAGAAAAAACGATTTCTTTTGTCCAAGATAAACTTTATTTAGTTTGGTTTTAATTATAACTATTGTTAAATAAACACAAAAATAAATGAAAAGTTTTTAATATAATTTTATTTCGAGTATAGTTTGAACACATTTTATTGCCTATTTTGGTTTAATTATTTCATTGCATTTGAATATTTTTAATTATTTTATTGTAAATGAGTAGAGGGCATTATTGTTAATGAAACTGGTTTTAATTTTCATTTTAAATTGTTTACAACTAAAATATTTTATTTTTCCACGAAATGTATTTAAAGGAGTGGAATCTTTTAAAATTTAATTTTTATTTGGAACAAATTTCATATTAGGGCATTCATAGTAAAGCATTTACAGAGACAAAAAGTCGAATAAAATAGAGATATCTTAAATGGTATAATTAGAGGAAATTTGTCTTGTAAAGAAAGCAAACGGCATTTTTAAACAATTCTCTGCGAAGAAATTGGGTGCATAACCGTATCTTTATTGCAAAACATGCATAGATAATATTGGTTGTTACAACGTTTAGATCTGGATTTCAACCTAGCTTCTCGCACCACTTATTTGTGTGCATAAACTCGACTTCGAACGCTAGATTTTTGAAGAACCTTTTCATAGCAATTTTATTTTAATCTCATGGTTTTTGCCTGAAATCGTCTGGCCTAGGGTTTGAATCTTAGCCTTCCACCCAATAAACCAAAACACTACTTACCAGACTACAGCGACATTTTGGTAGAAAGCCTATTATTTGAAATTTCATATACGCTTGCTCAAGTCTCCGTAATCTAGTAAGGAGTGTGTGGGCTTATTAGATGTAAGATTACGGTTCAAAAACCAGATCAAGACGTCTTTTTTAATATCAACGTTTTTGCCAAAAATCGTTTTGTTTAGTTTGAGTTGTCTGGCCTAGGGTTTGTATCATAGCCTCCCATCCAATAAACCAATACACCACTTACCAGACTACGGCGACATATTGGTTTTACTTTTTATAAATGTCAAAGTTAGTACAGGAGTCGGACGTATGGGGTTGTTTCAGAACTGACAGAAAACGCTATGTAGAAAGCATATTATTTGAAATTGCATATACGCTTGCTCAAGTCTTCGTAATCTAGTAAAGAGCGTGTGGGCTTATTAGATCTGAAGTTACGTTACAAAAACCAGGTCTAAACATCTCCAACAAAAAGGAATTTTACGTCCATTGATTGCATTCCTTTCCAGCTCTGTTACTAAAATAAAATTATCAACAACGTTTCCAAAATGCTTTATTACGGCGAAAATATGTTTGCATTCTAATTGTTAATATTTAATTTAAACAAAATCAAATATAATGAAACAAAATAAATAATTTACTGAAAGCATTTAAATTTTCTACCGATAAAATATTTCATAACACCTTACACTAAAGTGGTGGTACAACCAGCAACAATTGAAATTCAACGTAATCAAAATTTAAATTGAAATTCAAAAAATAAAACCAAATATTCTCATTACTTAACAGTTTCTGGTCATTGTGCAATTTGTTGTTCAGTTCTAAACGTATTCCCCATGGTGCTGTATACATATTGTAGCTTGTAGTGTAGTGTGTAATGTCGTTGCATGCCACATTATCAAATGCTATAGTAAGTTGTTGTTAATATTATTATTATTATAACAAATACACATATTAACACGAGCACACACACATATATAATAATTGTATTATCCATTTGCAAATGCATCATTAAATAGTAACAGCACCAGCAACAATAACGTCATTATCAGCATTATCATCAACAAAAGACAACGTGAGTTTTGAAGGGGTGTGTTGAAATTTAATAAAATGTTTACACAACCAACAACCATGAAAGGGGATGATGGGTATGTAGGAAACACATTCATCAATTGTTACATTTTGGTGGTATCTATGTTACATGCAATTCGTGCATGAATTCTTATTGCTGCTGCTATTCACTCACTTATTTGATTATGTTGCAATTGTATTAATTGAAGTGTTACAATTGCATTATTATTGTAGTCTTTCTACTGGTGTTGTTGTAATTGTAATTTGAAATAGTGTTTGTTCAAGGTATACCATGTGTAAACGTAAACGTAAGAGTTTACTTTGTGAAAATGAAATTTCAATTGTAACAAATATTTGAGCTGACCAAATAATTGTTGCAATGCAAACAATGTTAAAAGAGATTTTAATTATTTGATGAAGAGTTGTATTCTTATTAAAGTAGTGATACGCAAGTGGAAAAGACCTAATATAGCGAACGCAACAAGAGACAATGCGTACACAATACACGACACAAATACACACTAACACATATGTACATCTAACTAGTTAACCAACAAACCCATTAGACATCAGAATAGATAAGAAAGCGTACGCAACAACAATGTAGTCGCAACAGAATTCTCGAGTAGGCGAAACCCCAAACGTTCGACTTCGAGAACCATCATCAGACTGTTCTCTTGCGTATATAAAAGAGCAAGAAAAAACAAGCAACCTGTCAGTAGTAATTCAGTCAGTCTTGTCTGAAGTTGCGTGTGAAGAAAACAGTTATTTGTGTTTAAGCGAGCAGTAGTGTTGTGCTTTCAAAAAAGTTGTGACCAGAGTAGAATAACGAACAAGTGTTGTTGTTTACAAAAAGGTTACAAGCAGAGAAGAATATCGAACAAGACCATATTATTCTAGTTACTGTTGTATACATGGTATAAGTTGGAAACAGTGGCACATAAGATAGTGAGGACAATAAAGAGTAATTAATGAAGAGTAATTAAACTCGAAAAGGTAAAAACGTAACAGTATTTTAAAAAATTATTTGGTTACCTGTGTTAAGCTGCTTTAATAAGACAGAAATTATGGTCATCACTGTTCTGTAATACAATAACTAGCTGTGGAAACTACTCGTTTGTTAAGCGTCACCTTCCTTTGACCAAAATTTTCGTCATTCATGATTCTGTGATTTTTCTGCGTTTCCCCGTTAAAAAAGAGAGAAGCTAAGCTAGTGAAATAAGGTGACCATCCGCTGGACCTCAGCTCTAAAAAGTCACGATAATGAGATGAGCCGACGAGCTTACGGTTGGGGAAATTTCTTGGGCAACAGATAGTGTTAGAACTTTTCTGTAGAGTGGAACAGACGTTTGAATTTAAAGAACTCACCAAAAAATAAGATGAAGAAAGACGAAGACGATCTCAAGTCAAATGAATTAAGGAAATCTATACTTTTATAGTTTGGTAACACACTACGGCAAACTTCACGTGAGGTCAGACATATCTAACAAAAAGAAATATGAAGAAAATATTTGGTCATTGACTAATACTTAGCATATTTCTGGCAAAAATTCTGAGAGTAAATAAAATTGCCATGAAAAGTTTCTCAGAAATCTGGAGTTCGGAATCGACTTTAATTTGTAGGTCCCGCCACTCATGTATATAGTTAACACACACACAACATAATTGTTGTGAGAACCTAGGTTGTAATCCTGACTGAAGTATTGCAATGACCAATTATGTAGTGTCACACAGCGCACAGTTCAAAAATTTTTCTTCAGCAGGGATTAGTTAAATCCCAATAAATATTGTAGGTTCTATGATTGGGAGAATTAACTATCGAAATCCGTACTCGGAGCTAGTGTGGCGGTAATGTATCTCAGAAGGAAACATTTCGACGTGAATCAAGATCCAAGAATAGCTATGCAATAAATATTTTATAGAAATCATTGCTTAATGTGAGCTTTATTTAACTTTACTTTTAATACAGAAAAATTAATAAATAATCGTCTCTGCAAAATTTTATTCAAAAAATTTAAATTTTTTTCCCATCACTGTATACGTTTGCCTATAGCACGAATTCTTTTAGTTTTACACCGTTATGAATAGCAAAAACAATCAGAATATCATCCTCAAATAAAACATTTTTACATCAGAATACATTCCCTGATATTAAAAATCATGCGCCCGCACAAATGTACCAAAACTTTATAACATAATAATTAAGAACACGATAATTATCATTAACGTAATTGTAATTATCATCATTTTTAGTGTAACGAATCAGAGTAAATTAGTAGGAGTTTTTGATTTGTTTCATTTTCGACTACGTTTTAATTAAACTGAAGGATTTTAATTGTGATGTTTTTAACAATTCCATTTGAATAAGTAAATAAAGTACAACAACAATTATAACAATAGCAAAAATAACAACGTTTAATTGTAATAAAATGGAAATAAATGATTTCGTTAATACTTGGTACATTATACTAAGACCTCTATTAACGCTATTATTAGAGAAATGTTCACACATTTAATTCATGCTGTCAATAGAGTATTTAGTGTATCAATATGTAATTTTCGTGTTCATTAAAAATTAAAGAATACTTTCAATTAACTTTTCACAATTAATTGACAATGATTCAAGTAAATTTAAATGAAATACTAAATCAGTAAACGAATGTTAAGTAAGTCATTAAAAAAAAAAAAAAAAACATTTTTCTTTACATTTCTAAACTCATTTGTAAGGCATTTTGTTTTACAAAATAAGTGAGAAACTTAGGCGTTCTACTTCCGAACATAGAGGTTTGAATTAACCTGAAAACAATTTAGATTTTTAAAAGGATTTTTAGAGTGTGGCAAAAGTTGTATTCGGTTTTATTTAATAGAAAAACGGATATCTTTCATTGAGTTCCAATTTTAATTACTGCTTTATTGTAGAAGGATGTTGTTCATAACCTAGTAACTTTGATTCCAATTATTTGGTTATGACCTGGCAGCTCTGATTTTTAATGATTCCTAAAAGCCTAAAGTCGCTATTCTTTCTAATTACACGCAGTATCTGGGACATCCCAATATTTTTCTTTCCTAAGTGGCCGATCAAGCTGGCAATAAGAGTCTATAATAAACCATCTAAGACAGTCATCAGCATATTACAATTTGTAATTTAAAAATATGTGTTCCCTAATCCTTCAAGTTTGCCTGATTCTCTGCGCAAATTGTAATCCTTTGATAGATGTCTGATTAGTTGGATCCCAGAACTACTGCCTGAAAAATACTGCATTACGCTGGTAGCCACTGGTAGGTGAATTGCTAACAGTTGTCTCACAAATGAAGACTTCTGCATCTGTACTCATCCCCATTGAATAGACTCCCCATCATTAAATTAACATAATAATATTTCATATTTTTATAAAATCATATAATTTTCGATAATTGTTTGTTCGAATATATGAAAAAAATAATATTATATGCAGACTTTTATTCCCCACTGTACCTGAAGAAATTGTTTATTATATTCCAGTATACTTCATTTACAACAATAGCAATTGCAATGGCAGTAATCATAAATTCATTATTTTGCTGATGGAAATATTTCGAAAAAACAAAAACTCTTCCCATTTTATGGTAGAATATTTTCATTTCCATTCTCATTTAAACCCTAGACGGGCTTGTAATTATGTACTGCAAGAAAATGTATCCTTCAACAAGTGTAATGACTATATCATCTACAATTTGGTTGTTATTACAGTAGAATTACAAACAACCTCATCATCATCATTATCATGAACATTATCGTTACAATGATGAATCAGAATTAAAAGTAAATTAAAATTTACTCAACATTTTCGACTACATTTTAATTAAAATGCGATGGTTTTAATTGTAATGTTGAAAACAATTGAATTTGAATAAGTAAATAAGGCACTACAGCACTTTCGTAGTATCAAGAACATGAAATAATAAGGAAATAGAAACGAAAAAGATAATAATTTTGTTAATACAGTAGTTTATCGATTTAACAAATATTCGTTACAGGAAACATCGTATTTTTCTACTATGAACCTCATACGATGAACAAAAATTGTATTCTGTCGATGGCTTTCGTTCTTTCTTGGCGGTGACTTGCATTTTTTGGTCTATCTCTTGCATTGTTTAGTTCGATGACATGAAATTGGTAAAAAATGAACAATTCTGCTGTATGTAGATGGGTCAAGAATAAGTCACGGTACAGGGAGAGAATTATATATTTATTACCCATGGAAAAATTTTAAATACGATGGAAATTCTTAATTCTAATTGGACCGAAAAACAGTTAATCAGGCCATTCAAGCCATCTATTACGTTGACTCCTGATTATGATAAGACTGTCTGGGCAAAATAAATCAAAATTGCAGTAAGCTGGGAAGCTTCCACCTAACTAGTGGAATTGAAACCTTTCTGTGTAGTAAGAGGAGGTATCTGATTATATATACTCATTGGTAAGGTCTTCTCAAGCCAAGCCATTAAGAAAAATTTTCCTTTAACTAACTATTATAATGCAAATCCATTAAAAGAGCTCTAGAGAGCCTTAGAGCAGTTCCAAGTCTAGATTCATTGTTGATGAACAAATAAATGCACGCATCAGTTAAGATATCCTTCCCTTCGATTTTTTGCGCTTCCCTTTGATTTTTTGCGCTTGTGAAATGGTAGTCAACGGATTAAAGTCACATTGCCGAAATGGGATTCAAGATTTTGACTAAATTACTGGAAGGAACTGCCACATGTATATTATCTGAAGAGAATTACTTTGAGGATGATAGAAAAATAGAAGAATGTCTTTAATTTTCAATAAATCTGAAAATAGATTTTTTATTTAACTATCCCAGATTCTCTTATGATAAATAACTTGATAAATATTTTTTTCTATTGAAAATGTCTTGCTAAATCTATTATATTTTTATTTTTTAAGAAAAATATTCAAATTCATTGAGAAAACATGTTTACATGAATTTTTCATCATTATCTTGTCATCCAACCATCTCTAATGAATACTACGCGTTGTTCACTACCCGTAAAGCCAATAAATTTACAAGATTTACAAGCAGAAGAGATACAAAAAAGAAAATATGATTTCAGTATGGTAATGAAGTGAAAACACAATTTTCTTTATAAAATTTCAAGTATTAAAGGAAATTTTATGAGGGTCGGTTGTCGTACTGGTATTGGCACTAACAATTCAATAAGATAATGAATAAGGAATTTTAAAGAAAAGAAAATTCGTGCTAGACATTGACAACATTATATAGATACCACAGAGAAAGGAAAAATAAACTCAAAGAAATTAAGTAATACGCATTCCACAGCAGAGTAGTTGTTGAAAAATTGTGTTTTGTGAATGTGAAAGAATTTAACGAACGAAATATCTGTAAAGCGTATAAATTAAAGGGTTGTTATTGACAAATTAAAGAGACAGATATTTCAGCGGATAAATATTAAAATCGGCTTTAAGTTAAAAGTTTTGCAAGCGTATTTTAACGTGTCTTTCATTAATATACTAAAAATGCTCCTACAATGCTAACATACCTCTTACCTACTTTACCATGCACCGTGTGAGCTCCTTTCAAATATTTCCCTTCATCACATACATAATTGGCCATTACAACCCTTCAGTCAGGATTACGACCTATCTTCTCACACCACTTATGTTGTGTGCTTTAATTTTATATATGGGTGGTGGGACCTACAGTTTAAAGTCGACTCCGAACGACAGATTTTT
>JABZEU010000090.1:0-14032 GCA_014635995.1 Sarcophaga peregrina
GTGCTGCCAGAAAAATATTTCGTAGCAAAATTAGTGTTGTCAGATCAGGTTATTATTATGGTTATTTTACCACGCAACAATAAGCAAATGGAATATGTTTTTGTATTGACTTGACTAATCGAATTGATAATCAATATGTTGATATAGTTTTAAGTATTAGCAATGAACTCATACATATTGCGAAAAAGTTTACTTAGAATCCTTTGACATTTGTGGATGTCAAACTTTTTATGAAAAATATATAATAACGCAATCTATATAAACGAATTTTTAACAATTACAATATTCGATAGATATATTGTATCGACAAATAAAAGACCTTCTCTTTGCTTTTTAATTTTTTATTTTATAAAAAAAAAAACTGAAAAAAGTCCTAAACAAATTTAAAAAAAAAACCTTTTTTTTTATTTATTTTATTACTTATCATTACTTATTTTAGTTAATAATTGAGATTGATTAAAGTTACTCATAGAATAACGTTCCCTAATTTGAATTATTTTATTTAATTGACTTATTGGTTCCTTAGAGACACCTGCAAGTCTCTGACGATGACGATGATTTTAAATATGGTTATATAAATATGACGGTGATGATGAAGTAGTTGATGATAACGATGGCGTAGGTTGTGTCTTACTACTGACTTGTAAATATGCATATTTGGTTTTTTTTGGGTGTTATTGTCTCATTTCAGCAGTTATTGTATGCTTTCTACAAACTCATATATCTTGACACAGATTGTTGTTATAGTTGTTGGTGTAATTAATGTTTCAATTGCTCATATGCACTGTTACTGTAGTTGTTCTCTTTGCATTGGGTTTGTTTTTCCACTGCCATTTGTTATAATCATTTTGTGTACAAATCGGTTAGTAATTTTTCTTGTTATTCTTTTGTTTAAATATTGGTAAGCAAAGTCAATGAACGGGCAATATTGGGTTAAACACTTGACACCACTAATTTTTTATGTACAGTCAGGTTGAAAATTATATGGTTACTACCCACATTTACATTTTATTTTTGTATAAAAATTTTTATTTTGCATTTGGGTTTTTTTTTTTTATTTTAGATTAGACACCTTTTTAACATTTTCAAATGCATATACAAATACATGGGTATATGAATACATAAATGCGTATTTTTTCATACTATTTAAATGTTTAAATTTGCAAAGAAAGGTTTTTTTTCTACTAATTGTCCTTTCCCTTGCCCCTTCAATCAAGGGATAAAAACCAGTGTCGCAATCAAATCAGACGAAAGGGTTGCAATAGAGCGGACAGTTGCTGCGTGTTAGGCTTACATGAAAATTGTTGTCCGAGTTCAAAAATATACCTATAGTATGCCAAAATACAAAAATAATAAAACCTGATATTGTCTACAATTGAAAACTAAACGATGGCCAGTTGTGCCACGTAGGGGGAATACTTCTTCCCACCCAATGATTTAATGTCAGACACCTTGACAAGAAAGTACCCATAATTTTAACTACCTGTCCCCTTGATATACTCGATTTAATAGACTTTACTCTTCATGTCCTGCGATGGTTATCATTCCCCTTATTAAAATCTTTTAAAATAACATGTTATTAGGGCTTACAAAACAAAATTAAGAAAATTTTTTTGTTTCAGTTCTAGGATTAGGTATATATGAATCATATGTAGGTTATAAAGATATAATAAATATGTATAAATGGGGAAAAATTAATATACATTATTTACAATAATAATGCAATTAATAATAAAAAAATATTTAAAAGAAAATTTAAGCATTACTTGCAATGAATGTATTGACATGTGTTGTTTACTCGTGTTAAGTTTTATGTGCTGTCAATTGATGGGTCTATCAATCACTGCATTACAAAGTGTTTTGATTTGTAGAATGTTGAAAAAATAAATCCTTTTTTCTTTTGTGTGGTATTTCTCATTAGTTTCTGATTTAATTTTAATATAGAATTCTAAAACTTTAATTTTAATATTACATCTCTTTTTTTTTAATTTTAATCATTAAATTCAATCATTCTTAAATTAAAATTTCTTAGTTGAATTATTCCATTTTCTTTAAGTTGTTACGCGCCGTTAAATAGCATACAAATAACGTTACCATGTGCCAAGGCACATTTTCAAATACAGGTTAAGGGGTAGGAAAAGGTCTTTGCCGGCTAGCTCGAAGCTAAAGTCGTGGTTCTCAACCCGAGTATTTGACGCGTAAGCATAAGAAAAATACGAAAAAGCAAAAGTAGTTCAATACCGAAAATTCATGCTGCCTTCAGCAGATAAAACGAATGAAATATCGAAAAGAAGAAAAAAATAAACTACCCTATGGACAGAAAAGTACCTACATTCCGAAATCTGTCCCCGAAAGTACGACCACTTACATTACTGACCTACCTTGGATATCAGCATCCCCTCCTTTAGTAACTACTCTGTCTTCTTTCATGTTTTTTTTTTTGTTTCTTTTTTAAAGAATAATTCACAAATGTTTATTTTAAAATAAAAAAATTCAATTCTTTTCCTTCTACACGGGCAATTAAATAATATATATATATACGTTACGCGCCGGTCGCTACTGACTAAATTGTCAAGGTCAAGGGCATGCAAAGATCTCCCCCAGCTGCTCAATCGAAGTGGTTCTCAACCCGTATTTCGCGACGCGTAAGCATATAAATACAGCCTGCATGCCTATAAAGAAACTACTCTTGACTGTAAATTTTAGAAAAAGAAAAAAAGACTTAATGTTGCTAAAGCGACAGTGCAAGAAACGAGCCGAAATGATCGGACGGTTAGATGGTATACCGCCTAGGGCATAAGTTCCCTCCCAGTGACCAAGTCACACACCATGACAGACGGACACCCTAATTGAACACTAAATCTGTCCCTAAAACAACCATGTGCCTCTAACTTACCATGCTCCCAGCATTCCCCCCTCCAAATCTATTCAATTACTGCATTGTTTCTTTTTTTTTTTCATTTTAAAAAAAATTATTTTTTTTTTTTTTTTGACATTTGTAAAAAGAAGAAAAAGAGAAAGATTTAAAATCTAGATTAAAATGAAATGAATGAAATAATTACATATGCACATATACATACATATGTCTACATATATATATATATATATTTTTTTTTTCTTTTCCTAGGTCAGGCTGTACGCCTATTATAAATAATTTTAATAATAGCAATAATAATATATATGATATTAATAATAATATAATAAAAATGATATATATAAGGTTAATAATATAGTTCAAGAAAAAATTAATTAATACAAAAAATTAGAATATATAAAAAATATAATTATATGACGTAGACTTAGACTTATATATATATATATATATAAGATAAGTAAATATATTTACGTAAAATAGTTGTAGCTGAGTGGTTGTTGTTGTACAGATGTTGTAAAGTAGTTGTAGCTGAATGGTTGTTGTTGTACAGATGTTGTAGGATAGTTGTAGCTGAATGGTTGTTGTTGTACAGATGTTGTAAAGTAGTTGTAGCTGAATGGTTGTTGTTGTACAGATGTTGTAAAGTAGTTGTAGCTGAATGGTTGTAGTTGTACAGATGTTGTAAAGTAGTTGTAGCTGAATGGTTGTAGTTGTACAGATGTTGTAGGATAGTTGTTTGTTGCCCCACCCCTTTTTTTTAAGCTATGTGAAGTTGCTTCTTTTTTTTTTCTTACACGTATCTAACGATTCTTTTTCTTTGGTTTTAATCTTCCTTTTAATTCACCACCAATTTTGGTTTTTAGATTTTTTTTTTGATTTTTTCTTTTCCCTTTTCCGATCTTTTAAACCTTACGCTCCGAAGGCTTGATAACAACTCACAACTTTTTTCCTTAATCATAATCCATCTAGCTACTATTTTCCCTGTCCTTTTTCCTGCCTATTCGCGTCACTTAGCGCGCGTCACGATCCTATTGGTCAATCGTATAACGGGATCATCGTCATACGATAAAAATGCCAAATGTCAACACAAGGAACAAGATGTCAAAAGGGATCACGATAACCAAGGAACAAAAACCAGTGTTGCAATCGAATCGGACGAAAGGGTTCCAATAGAGTGGAAAGTTACCAAACTTTGAAAAACCCAGTGTTGTGAAGCAACACTAAATATAGCTCAAAAGGAAAGAAAAGAAAAGACTTCTAATGTTACCAATCCGTAACAAAGTATATTGGTGAATAATTTTGATTTCTATTATAAATTTAAAAAAAAAAAAATAATTATTCACCCCTATCGTGAATGATATGGGAATAAGTTATTTGGGAGTAAAATTTTTTCCCATCCCAAAAAATCAGTATTGCCAATAAATTGGGAACATAAGTTTTTATTAAATGTTGTGTAAACAAATATTTTTTTTGTGAATTGTATCTCAACAACTTTTCAAAGAATTATTCAAATATTAAGAAATGAATAGCATATATCTTCGCTTTTTGTTGCTGGAAGAGGAGCAACAATTTATGGAAAGGTTGCCGAGAAGATCTATTCGAAATAAATCGAACCCACTATCACTCCCTGAAATTAAGTAAAATATTATGTTTGATGGTAAATCATGTGTCCTTTACAGATTCCAGGACTATTATAGGGTGAACAAAGAAAGTTCAAATACCTGTTGAACGTGTTGAGGGAAACCTGCCTCCCCCAGCAGTACGAACTTTGCCATACCCCCATAGTGAAACTAGCCGATCCTTTTCTGATGATAGTTAATATCTTTATGGTGCTTATAACACATTTTTGTGCACTCCTCTAATTTCTCACAAATCTTTTTTTGAGTTTCTAATTCTTCCGATAAGATTGAAATCGGGTTGAACTTGTTTCATTTTCATGTAAATTGTTGCTTTTAAATTGTGTAGCTTTTAAATCTGTATTTGTACAATTATCTGGTACACTACTAACAGCATCTTCATTTTCACTCTCCGTTGTTCTTATGCTCTCCTCTAATGACAACAGATCAATGATAGCCTGTTCTTTCGAAGAAAATATCTATTCACGGTTTGGACCACCACCAGTTTTGCTCCGATTTTTTTTTTATTTTCCGTGTTTTTTTCTGAAGTACCTCTTGTGTAAATTTCATGTTATTTCTTTTTAACCAACGATATACTTAACATGCCTTTTCCCAATCAGCTGTAGATTTAGTTGGTGGTCCTAGGCTATTCAATGTTTATTCAGCTCACTCTGGCCATTTCGTATAACCACCTTCGAAAATTGGCATTTCACATGGGTGTAACCTTAAACCGGACCTTGATTGCCGAGCGACTGTCGTTTCTGTCTGATTCATTGCGCATTGATCCACTATCGATCCACTATCCATTATTCTTGCTTTAAAATTTTGGTACATTTGTGCCGCTGCTTCATATTGTAGCGAAACTCCATCCTTGAAGTCGTCACTAACCTCACTTTTTTCGTCCATTACAAACCCTTCATAACTTTCCATAAGCCTGCCCTACCGTATCTCCAACTCATCCAGTGTTTGGAGAAACGCTGGAGTTTGTTCCTCCTCACTCCCATTGTCAAATTCGGTACACAACACCGTCAATTGGTGTATATCGAACTTACAATTACTGATTTCGAAATTCCGATAAATTGCCAACAACAAAGATTTCAAATTTTCATACAATTAAAGATTTCGTTGAAAGAAAATGTACAAAAAGGCCTAATTTTAAATAAAATGTTATCCAATGGTTGACTTACAGTAGTCTTGTTTTCCTGCTTGCTCTTACCAAGCGAGAATCGTTTTTCTGATTGTTGATTATTGTTGTAGGTTGGTTGTAATATTATGTGTCTGGTTATGATTTTTGTTTTATGCTTATTAAAAATTGTATTTATTTCTATACACAGTAAAAAAAAAAATATTTTCCGTGATCCAGAGGCGGTATATGAAAATTTTCACTCGTGTTTACATTTCCCACCTCCATTGGCACAGGTCTATTATTATTATTATCAATACCGCTATTATTATATTGATATGAACCAACACGTCCATTCCGACCAGAACCCCTTTGACCATAACCAACGTTCCCATACTGTCCTGAACCTCTACGATCACAGCCAACATTTCTATATTGACCTGAACCTCTTCGGTTGAAGTTATTTCCACCGGGCTGGGTCACATTTTGGGGATTCGGCTTATACAATCTATTATTAAAATTTTGTCTATAACTTCCCGTCCTTTGTCCCTTAGCTTTTGTTCTGGGAGGCACTCGGATACGAATTCCCTCGCAAGCATACGTCCTTCATTAAATTGTTTTCAATGAAGTATGTTTGCGCACCAGAGATGACAGTAATATTATTCTGGATTAGCAATGCCTTTATATTCAAGGACAGAGAATTTAAATATATCTCGAAGATCAAAGACTGCTTTATACTTGGAGAAAATGCACCGTTATTCTCCGGATTAAGACTATACTTGGTATTCATGAGATTTAGTATCTCACTTAACTTATGGTGGAGTTCCTCCACGCTCAAAGCCACTACTTTCATCGCCTGACTTCTCAACCCCAAAAATGATTCTTTCACCCCAAATTCTTCCCGAAGCTTGGCAATAATCTGTTCCCAAGTCGGATCTACCAGGGTTTCAATGGCCTTCAAGGCTTTACCCTGAAGACGGTTCGTCAAAACTGACCTAATAGTTGCCCTGTGTTCTTCTCCCACCACGGACAATACGGCGTATTCACGTCACGCAAATAACTTGTCAAAGCATATTCGGTTGTTCCACTGAATGGCGGTAAGCTACGAGCCTCGCGTAATCCCTCAATCAACGTCAACGACATTTTTATTATTATTAAATAAACAAATACAAAATTCAGTTCTAAATTCACTCAACTATTCTAAACACTCTCTGTCAACATACAATCCCAAATTCGTGGTCAATACCGAATCAAAAGCAGTTTTTTTTTGTATATATATAAATATATATATATATGCCACTCCCTCCGCAATCCGTTCCTTCAAGACAACGGGTTTCAGACTCAAAATGGCATATATCGGTCACTCATCATTTGGTAACCGAGTAGATTTTAATGCACTACGGGAGGGTCCCTTGGGAATCGCCGAAGTCGAAAAAATAAAAATTTTGTTGTTTTTTCTTTGTTTTTCCTTATTACTAAAAAGGAATTTAGCTTTTATTGGCTTCTTATGTAACTTTCACTATGTTTTTTTTCTTAATCTATTATTAGATACTATATTTCAAATACTTATTATAACTTAGAAATTCCTCTTCCGGTCATCGGTTGTTGTAGTTGTTGTGGTTGTTGTTGTTTTTTGGCTAACTAGTTTCATCCTTCAAGTGTTTTGGCCGCACTTTATTGTATTCCAAGGCGATGGAATTTATTCTTCTTCTTCTTTTTTTATTATTCCTTTCCTTTAATTGTGTAAATTCAAAGACTTAGTAACAGACAACAACAAAAGAAATCAAATTTTAAACACTGATGTCCTTCCGTAGGTTTTTTCTTTTTTTTCACGGATACTATTTTTCACCTAGTATCCTACCGACTGCGCCAGTGAAAATCGGCCGTTTTCTTTTCAGTATGAATTATATCTGTCACTTTATTGAATTCTTATTTTTAAATCTAGCTTAAAATTAATGTATTGACTACACCAATACATTCTTACTTTTCTATGATGATACCGATTGTGCATTTTTGAACAAAGGCATCATCAAATTACAATTTTTATGTTTATCTTAAAAATAATGCATTGGCCATACCAATGCATGTATTTCTATAAAGATGCCGATTGTGCATTTTTGAACAAAGGCATCTTTGGTGGGCATATTGCGACAAATCATGCGGACAAAGCGTTTGTTTACTTCAACCAACTGGTGGTTTTTGATATTAAAAATGAAACAGTAGGGGTAGCGCTTAAAAGCCTCCCATTCTGTTTCGTCAATTCATACCGGAATTGACATAGGTAATTCTACTAATGGACCGTCCGGAGGACCCGCATATATAACTAGTGGCTTTACTCACAGAAAATAAATTATGTGGTATTTCCACTACATGCAACACATTCTTCAGTGTAACGTTCGTACCGCGAATATCAACGTCGCCGCGACCGATTGCTTTTGCGCACATATTATTCGGTAACACTATTCTCTTCTCATACACTTCATACGTAGTAAATAGTTCACGCACACTGCAAAAATGCCGCTGTCAACGCACCAATTATCCACACACTCATTGTTGTTGCTTTTCATCGTTAGCAACTGCGTCATAAAACAAGAATTCTTCTCGTCTTTTCTCTGTTGTTTACATTTCGCTGCAAAATGCCCTGGCTGTCCACAATTATAACACTTTTTGTTGCTTTTATCGTTGTTTTTGTTCCTGCCACATCCAAAACGTTTGTTGTTGTTCTTGTAGAATTTTTCGTTCGTTTTTGTCTGCATCAGAGCTTCTGCTGTACTACTACTGCTTTTTGTATTCTCCGTCTCGTTCTGTCTTGCACCTTCTTCCAATAGCTTGACTTTCAAAGAACTAAATAACGGTAGGTTGTCTCTTACTTCTATGGCAACTACAAAGTTTTCATAACTTTTAGGTAAACTTGACAACAGCAAAATGACCAGCATCTCATCAGGCAGACTAATGTCCACCTCCGCTAAATGTTCCACGGTATCAACAAAATCATTTATATGATTAACTATTTTATCATCATCGGTCATTCTCATATATAAAAGCTTCTTAAACAGCATGATCTTTCTTGCCGGGCCTTTTGGGTGATGGATTTCCTTTAACTTGTTCCTGCGCCGCTGTTTTGCATCCCTTAAGGTTATTAAGCTGAGCCGGTTTTACACAAAGTAAAATTGATGCTAATGCCTTTTCATCCTTACCATCAAAAACTGGGGCCACTGCTGCGGTAGCTGTATCGGGTTTTACTTCCCTTCCACACGTCACTGACCACAAATCTGAGTGTACCAGTACACTCTTCATATGGATGCACCATGTCACATAATTGGAATCGTCCAATTTATCAATCTGCATCAGATTCATTTTCACACACAGTGTCTCTTTACTTTTCACTATAATTGTCTGTCTATTTTCACACAGAAAATTTGTTTCTTTTGTTTTTTTCCTTATTTAAATTTGCACACACAGTGTCTTTATTTTTTTTCCGACGTGCATTTAGAGCATTCGGGGCCCATACCTGGACCTGTTGAAAAACTGATTTCTAATTTCAAAAGGAAAAACACACACACGAACATTTAACAATTAAAAGAAAAGAACTTCACTCGATGAAGGTTAGAACAAGACTTAACATAAAAGAAAAAGAAAAAAGGCAACGTCAAAAAGAAATTCAAAAAGGACATAGTTGCATTATGTATGGGTTGCCATCAGGACTTAAATTAATAGTGTTGCTATATTTCCAACAAAATGATCCCATAAATTCTCTGTGGGGTTAATATCAGGTGATTGGGTTGGTGTATCAATCATTTCTGGGGTCGTTATCGTGGTATAATTTGAAGATCGAAGAAATTTTCATTTTTTCGGCAGATTGATTTAAATTTTCCCGCAAAATGTTTAAATACATATCCTTGTTTATAATTCCGTCAATGAATACTAGGTTTCCGACTCCCTTTGCTGATATACAGCCTCAAACCACCTTCGTGTTTTACTGTGGGAGTAATGTTTATTCCTTTGAACTCTTCATTAGGTTTTTGCTAGACCATTGTTCTTCCATCGCTACCAAAAATGTTGAATTCGCTTTCATCAAGGAAAATAACGTATTCCCACCAACTTGCAGCCTTTTTAAATGCTAATTGGCAAATTTTACTCAACGTTAAATTTAAAAATCCTTTACACCGGGTTTTTTCACTCGTTCTTTCTCTCAATTTTTATTTGTATGTATGCCTTGTGTATGCATGTAAAAGCTGTAAGCAAGGGTACGATTTGAAAACCAAATTTTGTTTCCAAGAGGAGTTTTTTTTTTCTCACAGTTAACTCTCCGGTACTTTTATGCCCGTTTATGTGGTTTAACCTTTTTTCTCTCTCTCTAATTTATTTAATTTTGATTTTAAATTTTCGAAATTTGTATTAATTAAAAGATTAAAATTAATTTAACTTGACTTGAATATAGTAATTGGGATTTATAAATTCCGAGTTAATAAAAGAAGAAAAAACTCCAGTGTGTATTAAGAATTTTAATTGTCTGCCAAATGGAGAGTTTATATTGATATATGTAGGGTAAAATGCTTCCATGTTTGTTACAGTCCATGTATCCTGTTTGCTGCTTGAGGCCGACTGCCAAAAATCCTGGTTATCGTCAATAATGATAATAATACATTAATGATAATAATACAATAAGAATGATATATATGTATACTTTAGTTGAGGAAAAATATTAGTATAAAAATATATGTTTGTTGAATGTTTGACTTAGCTACGCTGCGGTGCACCGGTCCCTCGTGATTCGTCTGCTTCGGCTTCCTCTGGTTTCGAACACCTCCTTCTTGTGACGCCATTTTTTCTTTATCACTAATTTAAAATACAATTAATTTAGCTGATAAAGCAGTTAACAATATAAAAATAGTGTGTAGTGTTTTGTCGTCTGGTATTTAAATGAAATCTAAGTCAAAAAGAATTTTCTTTATTTTTTTGATTTTGTAAAGTAATCAGAGTGTATGCTTTCCTTTTTTTCCAAATTTAAATTTTTCTTTTTTCTTAACTTTTACTTTTTTAAAGGAAAAAAAAAAAAGAAGCTACCACTCTGGTCGCCGGCCACACACGAACTGTCCTCTCGAAAAGACATTTTCTCTTTTCAACCTCTTCTTTATTTCTCGAATGTTCTTCCTATCCTACGCCATTATCCTCCTTTGCCTATCTTCCCTATCCTCATTTATCGACAATTGCCATAATCTGATTGGACGATCTGTCTAACGGTAAAATTTTAACGAAACAAACGCCAAGTGTCAGAATCTCATTGGTCGATCAGGACGCGCGAAAAAAAATATAACGAAGTACATACGTAGCAAAAGGGATAAAGATAATGGAAGAGTTGCAATTGCATCGATAAAAAAGGGTTGCAATAAAGTGCATCATTGCCAACCATATATATGTACAAGTAAAAGGGTGGGAGTAAAAATTACAATCCTAACAATCAATCAAATCAATCCGTAACAATTTGTCTCGATAAATTATCGAAATGCGGGTTGGGTTTATAATTTGAAAAATTTTCGCGTTGTATTTGGGAGTGTAATTTGGGAAGGAAAAATTACGATTATTTAAATTTGGATCAAAATTATTGTTATTAACTTGGTAGGGTCTCATCAAAAAATTAATAATAATTTCCTTATTTTGGTGCATTATTTAAATAATTTGGCCAATATTTAGGATAAGGAGTATAATTTAGTCTCCATTGAGGATATTTAGGTTTATTCAAATTTGATCTTATGTAATGAATGTTTTGTTCTCTAATGCAGTAATAAAATGCTACTGGCAATGATTGTGGTCTCATTGCTCTAATAGTAGAACCCATAGGTTCTCGTAAACCAGATAAAAATGAATTTAAACACATTTCCGAAAACAGATTTCTTTTTGCATTAATTACGTTAGCATCGGATTCATGAATTGAATGGTTATCTGATAAAGCCGATTGTATTTCCATAACTTCAATATAAACATTTTTCTATTGGTTTCCCATATTGTTTTAAAGCATGAAGATCTCTAATTAGGGATGTTTCCGTCCTTTTGTCCGAATAGTGAGATATTAGGTTACCTCGAATTTTATCCCAATTAAGGTATGTGCCATATATATTCAGAGATTTCATTGGCCTGACCATCTATTTCGTTTCTTATGGCTCTCAAAAGAGTATTATTCTTAAGGAGTATTATCTACTCCTCTGATGTGGAAAAGTATTTCCACATGAATTATTTCCTTATGAATTCATAGAGCTATCTCGGATTACCATTAAATTTGGGTAAGTCTTTGATTGTATCTGGAATTCTAAGTCGTTTAAAAATGTCATTAGTATTAACTGTCACTTGATTCCTTGACATACTTAGAACTTCTGTATCCGAAGGCATATATTCTCAGGTATACAGGGTAGGCTTCTTGATTTAAAAATTTTTCAATCTTTAGGATATGGGATAAATCGGGATTTACTACTCATCAAAAAAATATAACTTTTTAATAGAGATATTATTCCTTTTTATTTTTTTATTTTAATATGTTTTTATTTAATTGAATTCGCGATTCTATTATGAAAAATTTATATTTATTATCTTCGACTCCAAAAATCGCGAAACTTTAAAAAAAAAAAAAAAAAAACTTGATTTATATGCGAAAAAATAATTCGATTTAAACTATACGAATATATGAATAATGCCTGTTGAATTACGTAGTATTCGCAGAAACAAAAAATCGAAAAATAAAATAAAGGTGCGTACTTTCACATAAGCTTCGGCTTTATTAATAGATATGCGAAAGATCTAAAAATCAAATATTTGCAGAGTTGTTAAATAATGAATAAAGATTGCCAGATAGTTTAGAATTTCATTTTCATATTTCAACATCCTCACTAAAGTGAAATCCTAAACCATTCAGAAATTTCCAGAACTTCATCTTTACTAGGAGTTTGGTTAGTAAATCTGCAATCATCTCATCCGACGGTATCTTCTCCAAAACAAACTCTCCATTAAATAAGCTGTCTCTAAAGAAGTGATGACGTACAAACAGGAAAGGAGTGAAATTTCGTTTGAATATGAAAATATGCGAAATCATTGTATGTCCTACTCTAAGACGAGCCTAAAGAAATCATTTGAATAATCTGTTGAATCTCTGTATATTTCTTTTTCTGAAGTAGCAGTAGCTTGTCTTTCTTTTCTTTAATAAAAATTGGGCAAGATTTGTCAAAGGATGTGTGATTATGGCTATTTATGTTGTTTATTCTGCGGTTTACTCATGCAGCTTTTTTCATTTTTACAAGACTTTTGCTATGGCCAAATGGATGACAGTTCCTGAACTTTAGAGGTAAGGGGATGTAAGGACAAATCTTAACTTTTTCATAGCCAATTGAAATGTCGGCCGGAAGGGTAGTAGATGCAAATGTCAGAATGATTAATCCCGTTTCAATAAGCTTTCCTTCTATGTTTTTTAGAATTTTTTTAACAAAAGTTTCATTATGATTTTTTAACTCGAGTAGAATTTCAGATTCGTCGATTCCTCTTAAATCGTTTAAGTAATTTACTCCTTTTGCAAAATTTAATCCTGGATGTTCTTTTATAGCAACTTTGATAGTAGGAGATAAAGCAGATAATTGGATCAGCTTGTATGAAATTTTTAGTTTGGATTAGGATGGATCCATTCAATAGATTTTTGCATTGTAGCACTTCTCCACCAACGACACTATCAATAACTTTTTTGACTAGGAAAGGAGAAACATTTGATAAAGTTTCGTGGCTATTGATTCTTTCCATTACAAGAAACTTTTCGGAGATAAAATTGTCATCCGTTTAGATTTTTCGTAATTTATGGTAAGGCTTGGTGGCCCACCTTGGTTAGGGGGTTCATTGATTTGTTTAGATTGATAATGTTTTTTTTTTTTTCTTAAATAGTCCTTACTTTAAGTTTTTAAATTAATATCAGTACGTCCACTTGTCTCTCAATTAAACCGGTTTATCAAGTGTTAGCGACCGTTCCGTTTGAAAATTAGCACAAGACTGCATTTGTTGGTGTTTCTACATGTTTGATGCAATTAATTGGTGAACTTTGGTTACTATGCTGTGTGGCTGCTGTTATTGTGTATTTCTTGTGGCGGCCTAGACAACGCGTTAACCACTGCATTGGCTCTTCCAGGTTTGTAGAACAACTCATAGTTATACTCTTCCAATGTGGCTTTCCAATGCCTTAATTTGCTATTAGTGTTTGTACTCGTCAATGCGTGTGTAAGGGGTTGATGGTCTGTAAATACCTTTATTCGCGCAGCACCATAAAGATAATTTCTCAAAGCATTCAGAGCCCACACTACTGCTAGCATTTCCTTTTCGTTTGTGGTATAGTGCTCCTTAGCCTTATTTAGAGTTCGAGAGATAAACGTAATTGGTCTCTCCTCTTGG
>JABZEU010000091.1:0-14029 GCA_014635995.1 Sarcophaga peregrina
ATAGAGATGAATAGAAAACTAAAAAATAAAAAAAAACAAATATTAAAAAAATGGTATTCAACAACTTTTTGACTAGATTGCAAAATGGTTTCATAGTTTACAAAAAAATCTTTTCTCCCTTGATTTAAAAGTGTTTTGAAATTTTAAATTTTTTTTTGTTAATGTTTTTCTGCTGTAAGTTTTTAAGTTTTCTTTTATTTTTTGCTTGTCGAACAAAATGTTAAACTCAGTGGACGTCTGGTGCCATTTCAAGTGTTTTTTTTTTTGTGGATGTTGCTGTTCATTGTGTCTGGAAATGTAATCGGCAGTTGCTGAATTTGGTATGTCTCAAGTTAAACATTAAAAAAAATGCGGTGGTTATTCACAAATCGTTCGTATAAACATTCGTTTGTTTCAAGTGCATATAATATTTTCAGATCAGAGACGTATTGTTATGACAGTGGTATATTTTGTAATTTCTACGCCTATAGTACAATGCCTTCTATCCACCTACAGATAAGTTGCTTATATGTATAATTTTTGTCGTGGTTTTTATAGGATTCCACAACAGCATCCTGATAGCTGATTAAGGTCTATGTAATGCATCAGCGAGATCAAGTACCTACAGTTCTGCACCAATCCAGAATTCTCCGAATAATTTAAACGAGGTCAAACCCATTTCCTTCAATTTATGATTAATAGTCATACAAAGCAAAGTCAGAGAATTAAATTAATTTAATCCTCAACTGCAGAAACGTTTATTTCAGATTTCTCAATTGTAAAGGTTTAAATGAAGCTATTCTCTTCAATGAGAGAAGTGAAGAACGTGTAACACCACCAAAAAGAGTTTGTAGTCTGACACCGAATTGAAAAGGATAATAGATTTCATTCATTTGGTATACAATTTATTTAAATTTTTGTTCAAAAGTGAAGGTCATTAAGTGTAGATCTGTGTGAATTATTTATTTATTTGAAATCGAAATTTGAAATAATATTTTCTCGGCTACTTATTCTTAACAGATTTCCGGCAAAATCATTGAGAGAAAAATAAAACTGCCATGAAAACCTTCTCAAGAATCTGTAGGACGGAATCGACTTTAAATTGTTTAAAATTAAAACGCACAGGATAAGTGGTTTGATAAGCTCGGTCGTAATCTTTACCGAAGTACCGTTAAACCATGAGAAACTTGGTTATAATTTTTTAAAAAACAAAAAAAAAAACCTTAAACCATTGATAAAACTTATTTGTAATTGAAAATCGTTTTTTCCATTTCTTATATTAGCACAGAGATATATCAAACGATAGATAAAGATAAAATAATGTTTTAATTTATAAAAAAGGAAAATTATTTTCTTACATAGTTTTCTATTTTTATAGACAGAATGTTTGTTTAAACTTAATTTTTTTTATTAATTTTATTATATTTTCTTGCAATTGATTTGAATTTAGAATATAAAAGAGAAGGAAATAAATAAGAGGATTTATTTCATAAGGAAATTTATTTCCAAAAATCTTTTTGTTTGCAAACATCAAAATTAAACATTTTATTCTTCATTTCTGTTTAAGATACAGTAGAGTTAAGAGGAATAAAGCCTCAAATTATAATACATACACAGACAAATAACTGTTTACTACGCTCCATCAGACAGGATTGTGACATAGGCCTCTCACACCATTTATGTTGAGTGCGTTAAATTTATACATGAGTAGCTGGACTCCAGCTTACAGTCGACTCCGACAGATTTTTGAAAACCTTTTTTATGGCAATTTAATTTATTTTCATACTTTTTTCCTAAAGTCTGCTGAGATGCAGACGTCGACGAAGTGTTGTTTCCTATTTCGTTTCGTCGAAGAAAGCAAGTTATAATACCCCTTGGAAATTGCCTTACGAAATTTTACTTTCTTGCTCCGCTGTTTGGTTGGAGCTCTTTAAAATCGACTTTTGAACCTTATTTACCAACTTTGTTTGGACTCTCAGATTTTCACACCAAGCACCACTTGAATATTCTCTAGGCCAACAAGTTTATAAAGTGTTCCTAAAGCTCGATTTTTTCCATTTTCATTATTGTTGGCTCCAGCGTCTGTGTAGTTCGACATAAGAGAACTATTTGTATGGCCAGCGTGTTACTAAAATATAATCTTTTAAAGAATTGTTCTTTTATATATTGTTCAAGACTGTGTCTTAAAGAAAAATTGCTGCAAATTAAACAATTTTATCTCCAAAATATTCTTCCATATGAACAGCATTAGACATCTTTTTTATTTGTTTTTCCACTACGAGGGTTGTTGTGTCTTCAACTTCACGTTGAACACACAACAAAATAAAATTATTTAGAAACGCTCCTTATCAATTTTAACGTTAGTTTTTGTTTGACTGAATATTGCTTCAAAATTGAACACCAGCAAATAAAAATACGTTTTGATTTTGAAATTACCTACGATGACTCTGAAATCATCCATACCGTTTTGATAATTTTTATATCAAATTTTTATTCATCGGTCACGGTTTACGTACTCTTTCAAACAATTGCAGAGGTTGGATCGCTGTAAGTCGGCCTAAACTAGCCCTGAATTAAAAAGACATTCACACATTCACAATTCACTAAAACTTTATTGTACGACAACGATTTACCCCGCGCTCCAGGGGAAAGAGAGAAAGTGATACTTAATGTGTGCCACTTACACTTTACATTTGTAAGCAACTGAATGCCACTTGTAACTTCTGTGACAGAGTATCTATAAATTTTTTGTGCAATGACAAGTAAACTACTCGCACCACTTATGTTGTGTTTAAAACATACTCCGAACAACAGGGCCTTGAGGATGTTTTTTATGCCATTTTTTTTACTTACTCTACTAGTTTATGACGTAAATTTGCTCAGAAGTAATTGCCGAAGAAATATTTTTTAAGTTTTGTTTTTTGTTGGAAATGTCTGACCCAGCTCTTGAGCTGTGGCTTTACGTCTATTAATCCAACATACAACCTACCACACTACGGCAAATACAGTAACCTAAACCAAGCTCTTCTCTTGACCGTTAATTATTCAAGTTATTTTTAAATTGTTTGTGTGAAATTTTATCACCAGCCTACGCACTTTTTATATTTTTTGGTTCATTTTCTTTTTTGCCTTTTGCTTTAAAATATTTCTTTTATAAAATTTTGAAATTTTTACCCAATTTAGTATGTATTGTTGTTTTGTTTAAAATATTGTCTCTATTGCCTTTACAACTTAGTTATATACTGGAAATGATTTTTCAATTTGTCTAATTTATGCTATTAAATGCCGAAATATTTAAAGATTTTATCATTTTCAATTTCAGAAAGAAAAAATAATAATAATAAAAACACTAAAGCAATATCCAGTATATCTGTGTCAAGAACAATGTTACAGAACAGAAATCAAAAAGAAAAAATTATAAAAAATTGGCTTGACAATACATCAATAACATCATGTGCAAAAAAAGAGAAATATTTATAAGACCATCTCGTATGAACTTTTGTAATTTTCCGACCACTTAAGAGCAAATCTTTGATGTTGAGTTTCGTAAGCGAATTCAGGTTAGGTGAAGGCGAAGTGGTAGCCTTGATTACCAAAGTAAACTTGAGTCGCATAGCGGCCCGTTAACCGAATTTCGCCAAACACATGTAAGAATTTGGTCAGGGCAAGAGTAGTACAAGTGAACACAGTATAGGATGTCGAAAATTGCTGCCTTACGGTTGATGTTTAAAAGGACAGGTTTGCATATGTTGCCATTTAGGAGATGTTTAATTGTCTATGAGCAATTTAATTTAAGAACTTCACCTCTACTTCTACTACCATGAGAGTTGCACTGAAGACAGAATATTAACAATCTCCTCGTTGTATTTCCTGACAAATCCAATTTCAATGTTCTTCGACTCACTTATTTATCACTTAGTTTTTTGGCAGAAATCTGCTGAGAAGAAATTACCGTATTTTAATTTAATTTGGTGTCTGGCTGGGGACTCGAACCCTGGCTTTACGTCTAATAAGCCAGCACACTACCTACTAAACCACGGCGACCTCGACCTATTTATCATATTGCCTTGTATTAAACACTCCCTTTAGAATCAAACGATTTTCAAATTTCTGGATAATCCGTGGACTTATTAGACATAAGGAATCAGTTTAAACCACAGGTCAGACATCTCAAACAAAACAAAAAATGACACAATTTCTTATCAGAGATTTCTTGTAAAAAAAACTCTGAGAGAAAAATAAAATTGCCATGTATGTGTAGCAGTATTGCTTGTGTCCAGTTATTTCTTTGAATGTTGATATATGTTTAAGAGTATAGCTTATGTCAATTACTTTTAGGGTTAAGTTTCTGTATATAAATGTCTGCCAATGGCCTACTTAGTGATCTAGCATTAAATTGTTTTATATATACATAATATATTTAACTTTAAAGGCAGCTTCTAGAAGGAACTCAAACGAAAAACGTTGTCTACTACAAAAGGTCTCTCTAAAATCTGTCGTCCTCTAGGATTTTTTAAGGACAGATGTGACACCGATTAGACTCTTGTACTAAAAAGAAGTACCGATTGGTTTACGATACCGGTGTGCGATTAATCTGTCATTTGATTTTCTCAGCTGTCAGATTCTGTCTCCTTTCCTTCTTTTTAGGTCTTCCAGACAGCTCAGAAAATAATCGCTTATGAAAAAGTATTCTATTAAGTTTCACGTAATAATTTCGGAAGATTCTTATTTATATTTTTGTTTCAGCATACTTGATTAAAGAAAGACTCATGTACACATATAAAATGTCATTAAAATATTGTTTACTCTGTCTAGTGTTTAACTTTCAACAGAAGTATTTTATGTTTGTTTCCACATGTTCTTTTCTTATATTCTTCAGTGTTAAATAGCGCGAAAATTTTATTAAAAATAACTCGTTTTTATCTTATTCTTATAAAAACGTAAAAATTTAATTGAATCATAAAAATATTCATACATACAGACTTAATATTATCTTTGATTTTGGCGTGACATCAATTCTATAAAAAAAATTTAAGAAGTGAGGGACAATATTCTTTTTTGTTATGGTGCCATATTGTACCCTACTTTTATGAGCATCTAATTCATTATTTTCGTAAGCTTGGTTGATCTCCTGCATGCTCAAGGACGTTAGGTTTGCCTGTCCTTCCACTATTACACCGTGGTGCCTGTAGCTTTCATTCGCGGTATGGCTAATTTATTTCGGGGCTCTTAGACCTTCATTCAAAATTTAATCAATTTTAGACACACATATTATACCCCTAAACAATTTATAAAAAAGTTTTCATTATTAATTTGAAGGAGGCAAAATTTAAGCTTATGAATAATTTTGGCAAGTCTAGCAAATTTCTCTACAAATTTTCATATTCCAATTACGTCTGAATTCTGGTACCCAAGGAGCACATTGCGGCGTATGGTTTAGATTCTAAAGCGATAGCGTCGAAGGATTTTTTCCACACAAATGTTTTTTGTTTCAGATTAATTTGTTCATTGTTCTTGAAATCCAGATTCGCTAGGAATTCCGTCACTTTTGTTAGATCGCCTTAAATTTGCTAATTCTAGGTAAGAACAATAAGCGTTGTGCATGTCATGAATTATCTAAAGTTTTCTGAAATGCCTAACAACTAACTGCTTCGGTCAATTTTAATGCGTTCACATATTAACCCTGAATTCAGTAGTCTTTAAAAAAAAGCTCTATACGTGATAAATCCTTATTGATTTGTATGTCGGCCAACTAAATAACCATAACTGTACTCTGTAGCGTGTGCATATGTATTTTAATAATCAATTTTATGTTCCAAACATATATAACTCACGTACACAAATATACATTGGATTGGATTATATATATATTGGATTGGAAATATTTCAATATTTTAGTCACGTTCTTTCACTTCAGTTTTGACTGGCAATTGTTTTTATTTTGTGTCATATTTATTTCAAAAAAAAAAAAAAGAAACCTCATCGAAACAAGAAAAATATTAAAGAGAATGAAAGAGAGGGTGAAACTAAAAATACATAAAAATGTTGATATTTTTTAATACAAGAACAATAATATATAAGACAAGGAGATCCGCTGCTTTTTTGCTGATATCTTTCGTTCAGATTTTTTTTTAATTTTAATTTTTTACACTTTCTTGCGATTATAACCGTGCTACTGACTTTCGTTTTGGACATGGCATACTTATTGAACCTACAAAAGGAGTGATTTTTATGCTACTACGAAAATGGGCGGGTATGTGACCCCATAGGACAGAGAAAAAAACAAGAGAGAATATGAATATGTTAGGTTATGCGTATATGTGCACATTTGCCTTTGGCATTGACATTAATTACATATGTATTGCTTGTTTATTTAGTGGCACACACACTAAAACAATAGCATATTTACCACTACTTTAAACCTCTTACTCTCTATCTATTCTTTCATATTCTGTTTACTACCTTCCTACATTGCGTGTACTATGTGTGGATTTTTGTTTATGTGTTTGGCTTTTAACTAAACACCAAACATATAGTCATAGCCGGCCAGAAGAAATTGCCGCAATGCAGAAAACGTTTCGCATAAAACGTAACACAGTAGGACATTTTATGGACCAGTTACGCTGCTAAATTTTATATACAACAGTTAAAGTAGCAGTTAGAATAGCAGCATCAACTACCACACTCTTATAAAGAGCATCAACTGTAATGTGAAGAGATGCATCAGAAAATGATTTCTTAAATAACTTCCCACAGAATTTAATAATTTGAAAAGAAAAGTTGATTCAGTTTTTGGCTTTTGGTGTTAATTTCAATTTTATTACAGTGATGGAAAAATGCTTTCACATTTAAAAAGGTATACAGTCAACCCTCCTATAACGCAGTACTCTTATAGCGCGGTTTGTGTTCAATTTAATTCCATAAATTCCTTCCGCACAGCCTTTGAATGAATAGTAACTAGATATTGTAAGAGGGTTTAATATAAGTTTTATTTTCGGCTCAAAAGCTCATCCGATATAGAGTACCGTGCAAAACAATAACAGTTGGATTTTCAATTTAAAAAAACAATGGACGACGATGAACCAAGTGAGGGTAAATATTAAAAAATTACATTATTTTACAAGTCATTCTTAATTTATTGGAAACCAGTCTTTTAGTATAGTTTTTATTACATTTTTTTGTCAATCCTTATATGAACTCTTAAGTTCAATAAAAATAATTTATAAATTATCCTGCCTTTTGTATTTCTTGGTCTCCATATAACGCGGTACGAATGATTTATACTAATTCTGTGTTTCTTATAGCGCGGTTTTCATACAACGCGGTAGACGCCTTCCATAGAGTGCGCTACGAATTAGCCTGGTTTTTACCTGTAATCGGAGTTTCTTATAGCGCGGTTTCCATATAATGCGGTACGCACTCACTGCGTTATGAAACGGTCGACTATATTTACGTGTTTTGTTACAAATCTGTTGAGGGCGAGTATAGTTTCAACTATGGACATTCATTGATTTCGATTCATTTTTGGTATCTTTGCTGGTTTCTAGCAATCATGATTTTAGACAGACTTTCTTCGGCTACTGCTTCTCAGCAGATTTCTATCAAGAACTCTGAGAGTAAATTCAATTGCCATGAAAAAGATTCTCAAAAATCTGTTATTCGGCATCTGCTTTAAACTTTAAGTAACGCCACTAATGTATAAATACATAACATAACTTAAGTGGAGCTCGCAGTAATTCTGACTGAAGATTTGTTGTAGTGAGCAATAATGTATATGAATTGGGTGGAGGCACAACGTTAGCTTATAAGTTTTGACTAGTCCAGTAAATTTTTCTTTAAATTTGCACACTCAAATTATATCTGAGTTGTTGTAATATATCGTCTGCGATTTTTGTCTTAAATTCTACGGCGACCAGTTTGTGATAATGTTTCGCGATTGTTACCAATGTACATATGTGTATTACAATGCATGTTCCTGTATTTTCAGTTTTACAAAACACTCTATTTCAGCTTAAAAGGTGGTGTAGCAGTTTGTATTATGATATTTTTCCATCGCGTCGTGTCCAATAAATATAGACTTCAGTGTTAAAAAATTAAATTCTAGTACTTTGCGTACAAATACAGCGGATACTTAATATTTAATTATTTTAACAAATGTAGTTCATACGCTACATATGCTTACATAAAATAGGAAAAGAAAGAAATTTTATACTTCGAGCAAAACATTATTTCTTTAAGCTTTTAAAACCTTAACGTAATTCCGAATTAATAATAAAAAATTGTAAATTGCTGCAAATCGTTTAAGCCAAATACATAACAAAATATTTAATAAATAAAAATTCATTAAATTAATTTTTATTTAAAAAAACTTAAAAAAATAAAATTTCATGTTTACTTTTTAAGTCTGTTTTTAAATTCTATTTTCAGAATGAAAAAATATCCTGTATTTCTTTCAGATATCTTAGATTAAACCAGCATTTAGACCCATTGTGAAACATCAGATATTTTAACATTCACTCCCTCGCTTCCATTCAATTATTACTTCAGCAGCAGATTAGGAAAAAATTTAAAATTATACTTACCGTATATCTTTAAATGATTATGTTTAAATGTAATAGTTAAATGCCAATAACAACAACAAAAATAAAAGAATTATCATAAGCATATACAGAATAGAAACATTGAAAAACATAACCAAAAATATGCTTAACAAACAAATGAAGAAGTGAAGGATGGCTGAACAAGTTACATTTCGGTGAGATTTAACGTTCATGTTTTACAAGTTTTGTTCTCAACTAATGGTGTGGAAACCCATATTGGCAAAGTGCTACATATTTGCTTGTTGTGTGAGTTTTTCAGCTGTTTCTTCCCTTTAAAAACGGGGACAATGTTTCGTCCCACATTTTCTTCCATGCTCCGTCTTCCTAGCCACGTAACTCTTTATTGCTATATAGCTAGTGTAATAGTTATGGTATTCTCATAGTTGTTGTTTTTCTATATATAAACATGCTGATCTTGTTGTTGCTACTGTCAGCAGTTTTTAGTCTTTGTTGCTTTTTTTTATCAGGTGTTCACAATCTTTCACTTTCTAAAATCTCCATAGAACAGTTCAATTCTCTCTCTGCATTGATTCTTCTACTTATGATGGAAGTGGTTGTAATACAATACCATTCGATAACATTAATTTACACTCGAAAGTTGTTGAAAGCAAAAAATATTATAAAAATGATAACAACAGCAACATTAATAATAACAACTATCCTAACACAATAGAAAGGTTTGTACACATTGTTGCGTGTACATGTTAATTTGTCTGTTGCAACGTTCGTCATTTATGCAGCAAACTTCTAAGGAGGGTTGAAATATTACAGATATGCAACATGTAAAACAGTGAAATATATTTATACTTTCGCCTTAACTTCTTTAAATAGAAGTGAAATGAGTGATTCTTTCTCTAGTTCAATACAGGTTAAAATGCCGTTTAAAAAAAATTAACGATTCGATTGAATGTTGTGTCACTATTTGAAAGAAGTTATTGTATAATCTTTTTAATTATTGTAATGAAATAATTTCCAACATATTCACTGTAATATAAATAAGTAACTAACTTCTTAATGTCTCTGTTGTAGCCTAAAGCAGGCACTTCATTTTTTTGTTGAGATTCAATTCAATTTGAAAAATCTTTTTAGGTATCAATTACCATACGATACTCAATTAAATATTGTATGAACAGATTTATAAGTCGCCGTGGTCTAGTAGGTAGTGTGTTGGCTTATTAGACGAAAGACCCGGGTTCGAATCCTAGGTCAGACATCAAAACAAAAATAATTCCTCGGCGACTTCCTCTCAGCAGATTTCTGGCAAAGACTCTGAGAGTAAAAATTGCCATGAAAAGATTCTCAAAAATTTATCGTTCCGAGTCGACTTTAAACTGTAAGTCCCGCCACTGATGTATAAAATTAACGCACACAACTTAAGTGGTGTGAGAAGCTAAGTCGTAATCCTGACTGAAGGATTGTAATGGCCAATTATGTATGTATGTATGAACAACTGCATCATCGCCAACTGATAACACTTTAAATGGCTGTTTACGTCAGCAAAATATTCTTGATTTAAGAATATTGTTGATAGGTTCGTCAATATGTACATACAACACCGTATACAAACACTCACTTACTTGTTTATGTTATTTAAGAACGTTTTCTTTGAAAAATGTTAAGACAAAACAAACAAATTCACTCATACATACTTATTCAGTGTAGAGTTGGTTAGGTGTTTTTCTCATGATTTTCCATGTAACTTTGTCTATGATTTGAAGAATTTATTATAAAAAGTAAATGGTAAAACAAATCATCCTAAAATGTATGAGCTCCAGTCTCTGCATAATGTCTAAGTTCTCTGCTTAAGTGAGTTTACCCTCGAAAAACTTAAGTTTACTTACCTATACTTCACAATAGTTCACCAGAAGTTGGTTTTCTTCCTCAACAACATATTTAATTGACATAGAGGATTCGCTCAAAAATTTTAATTTTAGTCAGAATTCTAGGTGCTGTCAGTATCTGTGGCTGCATTTGTAATGTTTTAATATTTGCAGCAAAGCTTTTAATAAAAATATTTGTGAAATCCTACGTAAGGGCTCTCCAATTGGAAGATACCACACCATAAGCTCGAGTTCTATTTACCCTATTGTAAAAGATCGATCAGTAGAAACTGATGAGTGAACCCGATGTTTGGATATGCATGTTATTTGGCCATTGATGTATTTAGTTGTAATCTGCATACAGTTTTGCATTATGTGTAATCAGTTCTTCAACTTATAAGTGCTGTCTTGTAGTTTAAGTGCTAATATAACGACCCGTTCATAGTCGACGTGAAACTACTCTTATCCAGAAAACTAAAGTATCTGGAGTCCAAATATTCCTCGATTGATGATATAATGGAAAGGTTAAGGATACCGGTCATATAATTCTCCTTGCATATTGTGCTTCAAATGTCTTTTGTGAATATTCAACTGCACAGATTACTGTTGCTTTCCGTTCGACTACTGTTTCAGTCCTTACTGGACTGAGGCTGTAAAGTAAAAGTCCATACCAGTTCACGACGCAAATATATTCGGGTTGTTTACAAGGTATAATGTACATGCTTTGCTTGATGGAAGAATTGGATTTTAACCAGAATATTTAAAAAGTGGAGCCTAGTCCTTCATAATCTGTCCATAACCTGGTCTAATCCACCAACGCTAAGGAGAGGTTGTTGTTCTTGATCTTAACTTTTTAGTAGATGCAAAAGAGTATCACTACTCATATGTGTGAACTGAAATACAAACCTTTCCACCCAGATTTAGAATCGCACATATTCCCACATTAACCAATAGATAACACGAGTTATTTTAGTTTACATTATAAACAAGTTTTTCTTACTGTTGTTGCCCTTACTCTTGTTTTATTACTTTTCCCCAAATAGAAGAAAAGAAAAAGAAAGAGGAAAAACAGGATATGAATCATTATTTTTGCAACATAACATATTTACATAATGTATGGTTGCCAGGCACGAAACATGTTTTACAATAACTAAGAATGTCTGTTCATGAGTATCGACGTAATGAGAAGAGAGAAAGTGTGTGTTTATGAAAGTTACTCTTTGGTATTCTTATGCCCATTTATGCACACTAATTCCTATCAATTCTAGTTTTTCTCGTTCCTTCATTTCTCTCTATCGTTTTTCGATGTTTCACTGACGTTCGCTCTGTTCCATTCTAATGTTCCATGTTACTGCTCTTCTTGTTTGTTATTCTATTCTGTTTTAACATTAACATTGTCTATGTTATATCAGACGTTCTTCCTTCTGTTGTATGTAAATGTTTCATACGATATTTTCTATTGTTGTTGTTGGCGTTGCTGCTGTTATATGATATGTGCTTGTATAGTCTGTTGTGTTGTGTCTATGTTCTAGTTGTTGATGTATTATTTATTTCACGCCATTTCCCTGTTCTCATAGTCATCAACATATTCAGCATAAATCTTAATTCTTGTTGCTATTGTTCTACTCTCTCTTGTTCATTGTTTTAGAAAGAAAAAACAAAAAAACCTCTCACAGTGATTGATGACAAACGGTTATAAATTTGAAAGCAAAAGGCAAATGTTTTCTAATTTAGACGCTATTAAAAGGGAAAACATGTGTGTGTTGAATTTAAAATTTTTCTTTTCAAATAATATTTTAAATTAATTTAATAAATTCCAAAACAATACTCAAATATATCGTATTGTCCATTTGACGCCTTCAAAACGAATCGGAATTGAGTGTCAACTTTTTGAGATAATTTTTTGATACTCTTTCTTACATTGAGATGTGTGACAAGTTGCACCCTACTGTTAAAAGCAAACATCGTTCTTAACAATACCACGAAGATCAGGTACAAAAAATCGGTCATCATTATGTGATTAGTGCCTCTATTGAATATAATGTTCATGAAATATGTTCTAATGATGCCTTCGCGCGACAAGCCGCACCAAACATCCGTTTATCTTGGATGAATTGCCTTCTTAAAGAAAACGTGGAGGGTGCTGAGCCCCAAATACAGCAAATATGCTTATTAATCTACTCACCAAAATTAAAATGAGCTTCATTCCGAAGGATGATTTCTTCTTTTTTTTTTTGGCAAAATTGACATAATCGCGCAGTTTCTCGCTGACGAATCTAGTGAAGCTAAAACGCATCTTCAACTCTTGAACCAATTAAAATTTGTAAGGCATCATACCGAAATATTTCCGCAAAATTCGGCCTAAACTGGTGCGTGAAATGGTCATTCTTTGAGAACGACATCGAGTTGATGTTGATGGATGCTCATGCATTCTCGCAGTTACAGCTTTGGTAATTTTAGTTGAGCCGTACGAACACATTTACGTCTTAGCACATTAACAATGACATCTGTTTTACGAACTTTGCCAACAAACTTTCGTATGCCGGGCACTGTTGGTACTCCTCTGCTGTCAAATTTTGTACTATATTTTCGCGAAATTTCCGACCAATTGTCATTGTTTCGGATATAATTTCTAATAAATCCCAACGTTGCTCATTCATTACGTTCTGTGGAGATAATATGCTGACATAATTATTGGCAGATTCAAAGTAACCAACCGTTCAAATTTAATTTAATAAGCGCCCCAACTTTTATAAAAATTCATGATGGTGTAATCATGTTCATGTTTACATATGTAGCGTATGAGTAATATCTAATTAATTTGAAGAATATCACTCCACTATCCAAGTTGGCAAATGCGTTTTGTTAATTATTCATTTTTTAATTTTTGATATTGCCATCCAGGCAGTTATTCACTCATTCATTGATTTTATTTTCTCATTTACAATAAAATACAGCAAAAATCTTTCATCATGATTGTAAGATAATTGCAAGCTAAAAACGGAAGAATATTAAAAAAAAGTGTCCAAGAAAAATGAAACACAATACTGTAGATAATGAGACAAGTTAAGCTGTTGAATTGTCATTAGGGAATTATGATGATTATGCTAAATGAGTAGTTTATTGCGGTGACAGTGTCTTCTTTCGAGCCACAATACAAGAGTTTAAATATCAATAACATCCATTAGCCATGGATTGTTAGAAAATATATATTTTGTGTGAAGTTTCATTAATTTTCCCATCGCCCTCCCTATCTTGCTAAACCTTAATAGCGCACCATAATTATTTTTCCATTTTATTTTCATAGAAACTAATCCATTACTGTTGATTTAGCTTTTAACCCCCTTTTATATTTTAGTGTTCAATAAGCTAAGTAATAGTAATCAATTTATTTCAATTTGTAAGCCTTTTCTCTTTTATTTATTTATTCAACTCAAACACGTTCCTTTTATCAATGTTTTGTCTTAATTTTATCTATTATTTCTGTTCCATCACCCCTGTACAAATGTTCAGCATCAACTACACTATCAAAACAACAACAAGCTACACGAAGTACAAACTAAACAATTTCTTCACAATGAGAATTCCAAACATGATTTCTACTGAAAACTAAAACTTCTACACTTTTAA
>JABZEU010000092.1:0-14021 GCA_014635995.1 Sarcophaga peregrina
TGCAGGATCAACAATTTCACTAAACTTTTCATCAGCAACATATAATTTAAACGAAGAAATACACTATCCAAAGATTTCCTCATCTTATAGCAACCAAACTCAAAAGGTTCCCTAATCTTCGATTTAACAAAACATTTTATATCGTCGACCGAAGTATCGCATGAAAGACGAGACACAAAAATAGTCCGCTTAGGTTTAACTACAACCAGTTCCCTAGGAGCAGAATTATCTAAACTAGCGGACACTACAGACAAATATGAAGCAGAAGACGGTTTAGAAGATGCCTGAGAAGTGACATCTGACAGAGTTAGTTCAACTAAAATTGCAGACTTCTGTATAGAGTAAGCATAAAGTGTAATAAAAATTTTAACTCAGAAATTATGTTATCAGCTGAATTGGAAGAACTATTAATAAAACATAGAAATCAGATTGATAAAGAACGTATAGATTTATTTATGAAACTTATAAATGAATTTTAATTTGAATTTTGTAATTATGTAAATCATCCATTATATGTGTTAATAATATCATTCATAGGTCGAGCTGTGAAAATATTTATTCACAATCTTTCAACATTGTCGATGTCAAACATTCTATACACAATACTTGTTAACACTTAAGCTTTTTAATCTTATAAACGTATTTTTAAATTTGAATCTGTTAATAACTAAAAAAAAAAATAAATATCTAATAATAAAGATAATAATAAAATCAATTGAAATGTAAAAACTGTACTTTTAATAAAATTTAATTATAATTATAAGAAATGTATTTAGCATAAGTTTAAGAAATGTATTTAGTATAAGTTTTAGAATAATTTTTTATTTTTCTAATAAATATATAATATAAAAAATAAGAAAAATTATACATTTTTTTATTTCAACACTAATCACAACCTATATGCAAAGCGTATAGGTATACAATAGATCGATCACACATAATATGTAAAGAATTAATTATTAAGAAAATCGGACTTTAAAATCCCTTATCAAAATTATATTTTTCCAATAAAAAAATCATACAAAAAATAAATAAAGAGTACAGTCTTTTACGACTATGCTTCCCCCAAAATTGTATGGATAAAGGAATTAGGCAGATCAAATATCACAATGAAAAATATATGAAATATTTTTTTGTTTACTCGAACCAGACAGTATGTAACGTGATATGCGTTTTGCATTGAATAAACTGTAAATAAGTTTTTAATTTTTAGTAAATGCACTTTTATAACAATTAAAAGAACTAATTAAACATTCTTTTAATTTCAACATTAATCACACCTACATGCAAAGCGTATACAATAGATCGATCGCACACAATTCTGCTACGATTTAATTATTTTAAAGCTATGCATGCTCCCCAAATTTTAACACACACGCATAAAAAAGCATTACCATTTCGCAATACATGTTACAAACCTAAAATGAAACCGAAAAAAAATAAATAACAATTAAAGAGGTGATCCCAAATTTGTATGGAAAAAGATGGAAAAATTGATCTAGAAAACCCATGCAAAAAAACTATGAGCAACCCCATAAAAAAAGCTATGAGGGTGATCCCAAATTTGTGTGGAAAAATTGATCGAAAACCATCACAAACATACTACTGTTTTCTCATGAAGCTTCAACAAGCGTTCGACAGGAGTTGTCCGGGGTGAGGTTCAGCTTCATTCCACCTCGGGCGCCGCACTTCGGATGACAGCGGGAAGCCGCTTTGAAGCAAAGCGAAATTCCTACTTCTACGAGTCGTGAGCAACTTGGCGCTCACTCAACAGGAAATGGAACGATGCTCCCAGAAGTAGAGGCGGTGCTCAACACACGACCCATCGCACCGCTAACTCCAACTCATTTGCTGATAGAAGACGGTCTGCGTTCGCTGCACGCAATCTAAAAACTGGCTCCACTCGATTTGATTGAAGAAGCCCAGTCCTTCAATAGGGCCGGAATGGTGCGCCATAATTGCTTATTTATTTTATTATTTATTTTGTATAAATTATTTTGTACTTAAATTAAGTAATTGAATAACGTGAATTGGATTAAATAATAATGAATTTGTTAATAATAATCAGTACCGCCCTAATATTAAGTTACTCTAAGTTCAATGAATATATGATAAGTATAAAAATCTTAATAACGAAGATGCTGAATACCATTACACAGTTAGAATTAAGTACATAGAATTAGGATTAAGTAAAAATGAAATAATAAAAATCAGTTGAGAATATAATCTAACTCGTTCGTCCTTTTATCGGTTAAAGTTTGGTCTTTCGCGGTCAGGCTTTAAGTGCCCGATCATAAACAATTAAATTAAATTATAATTTATTTAATTATTACTTCCTTAAAAACTATTAAGGAAAACACATATCATTCGTTCTCACATCATATATAACTGAATCGGTATTCATATAGAAGAGATTAATATTATCAAGATATTTTGATTTCATATAATCATAATGAAAATAAACATCTTCCATTTTCATAATTCTAGAACAGAAAAACCAATATAAATAGGTTTATTATATTCCGTTCGTCTCTACTCTTTTCAACGGCAACCATATCTTCAGTTATTTCAGTACAACTATGGAAATTTGGTTTCTGGCTCCTAATCGTTTTCTTTATTTTCTCACCCAATTACTATTTTGATGCCTTTTCTCTTATCGACATTTCCATAGTCTTGCCATAGATAGCATTTGAGTTATTTGAAAAAGCTTAGTTCAAATGTGTTTTTAGCTAATGTTCTGTGATGGTTATTCACATCGATATATTTTTTCAACCAATTCGATTGATTAAATTGATTGATAAAATTCTATGAATTTTCTTTAAAATTAGACCATGTTGAATGCATAGCTGGATATTGCGATAATGTATTTTGTACTGTTTTATCATTTAGGTCTGTTATCAATTTTCTATGTTCCATATTCTCAATTTTCTTATTTTCTGTACAGAAGAGAAAATCACTATGGTGATCATAAAATACAGTTAGATATTCCAAATCTACTTCTAAAATATAACCAAATTCTACAGAACTTACATCGAAGTCATCACAGTTGTCAAGCCATTTAAAATGTTTATAGGGGACAATAGGACATCAACTTTTAAATATAATAGAAAAATAATCTAAAAGTTTTTTACATTTGAATGTATTCCAAACTTTTTCAGCGTGTTCACAATGATCTACACTACACGACTCATTAGTAAGTTTATTAAAGAAATATGATCGAGGTGGTAGTCCTGTTTCTTCAAGACGGTTGACTGAATCTAGGTAGTCATATGGAAAGACACCTTTACGTTTCATTGAACTAAATTCGTTGAGAATTTGATAATTAATTTTACTGTTAATAGATCATTATCTCACAAATTTTCTGCTAGTTTTTCCAAAATTGATGGCAAATAAACCGACAAGAATCTAGAAAACGTAGTTCTATAGTATTTTTTTTCATATATATTAATCTTTTTCGATATAGAAACATATAGTTCTTTGTTTAAAGGAATTACATTTATATCACCTTTAATAGAAGAGAGTTCTCGTACGAATAAATGACAATCATATGATGAAAGAATATAGGAATAAATTTTGCTATTTGATACTTTAACTTACGCTTGTTATGCTCCGGTCCCCTATATTCACCTATTAAGTGACAATGATCAGCTGCTCGATCTACATGAGATATAATTTTTTGCAAATGTGGCAAATTTTATCCTCTTTCTGTCTAATCTGTTGAGAAGGCGTTAAGGTATTCATTGGTTTCGCGATACTTAAGTAATTAACATATAGTCTGTACAATCTTTCACTAAATTTACAAAGAAATGTTTTAGTGCATTCAAGAAAAGTCCATTTGCCAAGGCCCAGTTGTGTATACGCTCAAGATCAGCATTGATTCTGGCAACATTCGCCGACACCGAATCTTCCGGGCTACTCAGATATAGCTGCACGTCATCAGCGTACATATGTACTCTACAAAAGGACAACTGACTGGGAAGATCATTTATATATAAGGAAAACAGAAGAGGTCCAAGAATGGATCCCTGTGGTACTCCTCTATTCAAAAACAATGGTGAGGAAGACATGTTATTTGCATAACGGATTGCGAGCGATTCATTAAATAAGAGGCGATAAGTTTAGTGGAGCTATGAGAAAAATTGAAAAAATAACGAAGTTTCATAATCAGGGTATGGTGATTAACAGAATCAAAGGCCTTAGAATGGTCAAGAAGAACCAAGAAGTTCAACCGATTGCGATCCAGTTCCCTCCTAATATTCTCGCTCACGTCAATTAGAGCCGTTATACAACTTCTATTCGAACGGAAACCTGACTGCATATCACACAACAAGTCATGTTCCCGTAGATATTCACTTATCTGACGATTCAACAGTTTCTCAAGGACCTTGGAGAGATAACATAGTATAGCAATGGGTCTGTACTCCCCATTAGATTTCGGAATCGGTATAATCCTGGCATGTTTCCATTTGGTGGGGAAATGACCAGGCAGGAGTTTAGGTAGAATAATTTTCACAAATTTTGGATTAATGTCATCATAACCGATTGCATCGGACTTAATACACTGACAACTAGACAAAACGTCGACCTGATTAACACACGTAAATTGAAAATTACGCAAATTGTTAGAAGCCATGGAACTAAAACTGTAGAAATTACCATCATCCTGTGTTCTAGGTAGATTAGTAAAAATATTATTTAAGTCGTTCACGTCAATAGAGACATTGCCATTTGTAACCGAGCTTCCAAGACCAATGTCTCGAATGGCTCTCCATGTTTTATTGGACTTCAGAGCTGTACCAAAATGCCTACTATAAAATTCATATTTAGCGCGCCTTATACCAGTATTCACACACCTCCTGGCTGCACGATATTCGCATTCAAAATCAGGTGTTTTGAAACGTTTCCACCTGGAGAAAGCACTATCCCTACGAATAATCAAACGTTTAATAGCTGCGTAAACCAAGGTTGAGTTTTCGTCCACTTGGACCTTAACGGAACAGTTTCATTAAAGAGCCGAAGAATGTTATCGTCAAGGAAAGCCAGTTTCTCATCTATATTAGGCATATAGTAGATGTTATCCCATTCAATTCGGCCGATATTCTCATTAAGTAAATTATAATCTATGTTTCTAAAGTCACGAAAAGAGTAGATATGTTCACAAGCAGGAATACAAAAATCATATGTCAAAAATATAAGGTCATGTTTAGAGAAACATGAGGCTGAGATTTGGTCATATAAAAGAACTTTAGAAACATTACTGACAAAAAAGAGATCCAACAAGGAGTTCGAAGAAGTAGTGTAATGTGTTGGGTTAGTATATTATTGACAGAAGTAAGTCCAAAGGGTCATGCTATCAGTCAGGCTACAATCGTATAAAATATTACAATTAAAATCACCACAAATAACTATGTCATTGTAATAAGCTGTCAAACTTTCCACCTCATCTAGAAAATATTCGTAGTTTACCCTACAATTAGCCTACCAACATTTTACTGCCATTGGATGAAATTTCGATGAACAGATATTCAACGCGATTTATGCCATTTCCTACTACACCATCCATATTACAGTGATCAATCAAAACACGAGACATACAACGGAGTTTACAAGCTATATGCTGTCTTATATAAATGGCAACACCACCTGCACGGCCATCTCTATCATTGCAAAAAAGCTTATACCCCTTCAAATTTACCAAACCATCAGGTGATTCCTTATGAAACACGTTTCTGAGACGCAAATAACATCAACATTCGAGCCTTCAAATACCAAACGAAACTCATCGATTTTCCTATTTAGACTCTGAGCGTTTATATGACAAAATGTAAAATCACTTCTCTGTTTAGACAGGATTCTCACCATGCTCATAGTTACATCATTGGAATTTCCTCGCATATCAATTATGTTGTCCATTTCTATGATCTAAATATCGCAAACTATTAGTAATCGTAACGCATTTATAGAAAGTAGTGTGGAAAAAAAAGTAATTTAATTTGTGCATATGTGCATTCGTTCGAATATGATCTGATATGGAATATCAGATATGGATATGGATATCAGATATGGAATATCTGATATGGAATATGTTGATGCAGTCAACAGAATTAACAGTATCAATTGTTTCTCCTCCTCCTGATTATAGAGCCATTTATTTGTAACTCTATCTTTTTTACTTAATTCTGAATATTTTGTTGTTGATTTAATGTGAAAAGTTTTTCTTTCAAAATCACTGATTGAAACAAAAACTTCTTTAGCATAATATTTATTATTGATAAAAAATCCTTGTAAATCGATAACTATAAAATTATCGTGTTGTTCCATTATAATATAATCGCTTTATAAAAAACTAACATAAGATTATACAAAACATATTCTATTTATATTTTTCTTTTACTTAGAAATTACTTTTCAAAAAATAATTATAGTGAACTCCATCCATAACTTTATTTAAATAATAGTCCAGTTGATAGATTATTATAACTTCCTCTGGTAGGTTCGTGTGTCTTTTCGGCAAGAATATTATTGGAGTTTCCAAATCTATCATTACTTTCGGAACAAATACTGTAGATTCTTTACACAGTTTAGAATTCTAAATTTTTGGTTTGCAGGAAGTATCAATTTCTTCCCCTGCGTGACCTGGCGAAGATAATATTATCAAATAGATATTTAGGTTCCTGTGTATAAATGACTTTATGCAAAGATAAGAGCACTCTTATTTTAATCAAATTCTCAAAAGATACCCCATATAAGTTTTCAGAAACGGAAGATGTAGAGCTAAATCTTCTTAAACCATAGACATATCTAATAATGTTGTTAAAGACAGCATTAAGTCTTCGCTTGGATAAGGAATCTGAGTTAGCGAAAATTTCGCAACCATAAAGAAGGCCAGGCATAATATACGATTTTGCAAGAAGTAATCTTATTCTCTGAGGTGTAAAAGCCTGAGTAGCCCAAAGGGATCTGAGTTTCACATACGCTTGCGCCACAGCGAAATTAATGTGATCGTTCCAAGTCAGTGTGCTATTAAAAATAATGCCAAGATTCTTAGCCTTGGTGGTCAGTGAAATCTTGCTGTTGTTCAGAAAAATATCATCGGTAATCACGGGATTTAAGGGGATTCAAGAAAAGTCCATTTGCCAAGGCCCAGTTGTGTATACGCTCAAGATCAGCATTGATTCTGGCAACATTCGCCGACACCGAATCTTCCGGGCTACTCAGATATAGCTGCACGTCATCAGCGTACATATGTACTCTACAAAAGGACAACTGACTGGGAAGATCATTTATATATAAGGAAAACAGAAGAGGTCCAAGAATGGATCCCTGTGGTACTCCTCTATTCAAAAAAAAAAAATGGTGAGGAAGACATGTTATTTGCATAAACGGATTGCGAGCGATTCATTAAATAAGAGGCGATAAGTTTAGTGGAGCTATGAGAAAAATTGAAAAAATAACGAAGTTTCATAATCAGGGTATGGTGATTAACAGAATCAAAGGCCTTAGAATGGTCAAGAAGAACCAAGAAGTTCAACCGATTGCGATCCAGTTCCCTCCTAATATTCTCGCTCACGTCAATTAGAGCCGTTATACAACTTCTATTCGAACGGAAACCTGACTGCATATCACACAACAAGTCATGTTCCCGTAGATATTCACTTATCTGACGATTCAACAGTTTCTCAAGGACCTTGGAGAGATAACATAGTATAGCAATGGGTCTGTACTCCCCATTAGATTTCGGAATCGGTATAATCCTGGCATGTTTCCATTTGTGGGGAAATGACCAGACATGATAATGAAATTAAACAAGTGAGTAATAAAAGGCAGGAGTTTAGGTAGAATAATTTTCACAAATTTTGGATTAATGTCATCATAACCGATTGCATCGGACTTAATACACTGACAACTAGACAAAACGTCGACCTGATTAACACACGTAAATTGAAAATTACGCAAATTGTTAGAAGCCATGGAACTAAAACTGTAGAAATTACCATCATCCTGTGTTCTAGGTAGATTAGTAAAAATATTATTTAAGTCGTTCACGTCAATAGAGACATTGCCATTTGTAACCGAGCTTCCAAGACCAATGTCAGAGCTGTACCAAAATGCCTACTATAAAATTCATATTTAGCGCGCCTTATACCAGTATTCACACACCTCCTGGCTGCACGATATTCGCATTCAAAATCAGGTGTTTTGAAACGTTTCCACCTGGAGAAAGCACTATCCCTACGAATAATCAAACGTTTAATATCTGCCGTAAACCAAGGTTGAGTTTTCGTACACCTGGACTTAGTCCTTAACGGAACAGTTTCATTAAAGAGCCGAAGAATGTTATCGTCAAGGAAAGCCAGTTTCTCATCTATATTAGGCATATAGTAGATGTTATCCCATTCAATTCGGCCGATATTCTCATTAAGTAAATTATAATCTATGTTTCTAAAGTCACGAAAAGAGTAGATATGTTCACAAGCAGGAATACAAAAATCATATGTCAAAAATATAAGGTCATGTTAGAGAAACATGAGGCTGAGATTTGGTCATATAAAAGAACTTTAGAAACATTACTGACAAAAAAGAGATCCAACAAGGAGTTCGAAGAAGTAGTGTAATGTGTTGGGTTAGTATTATTGACAGAAGTAAGTCCAAAAGGAACATGCTATCAGTCAGGCTACAATCGTATAAAATATTACAATTAAAATCACCACAAATAACTATGTCATTGTAATAAGCTGTCAAACTTTCCACCTCATCTAGAAAATATTCGTAGTTTACCCTACAATTAGCCTACCAACATTTTACTGCCATTGGATGAAATTTCGATGAACAGATATTCAACGCGATTTATGCCATTTCCTACTGCACCATCCATATTACAGTGATCAATCAAAACACGAGACATACAACGGAGTTTACAAGCTCGAGCATGTTGATGCAACGTTACATGTGCACCTGCATGGGCTCCAATTACTACAATTTGATGGGAAATATTTATGTTGGATTAGCGTCTTAATTTGTGAGAAAATAAATTATGCTGAATCAAACGTCTCCATATTAGCACATGTTGGTGCAACGTGATCTGTGACTTTACCAGCTAATGAGGATTGATGAACACAATCAGTCTTGACTACACGGTTGACGCGAAAAACATGGTTGAGCTAATATTTGATTCAAATTAAATAAATAAAAAATGTACGGCGGTTTTATTTGTGAATATGTATAATATGTAATACATTTCCATGCTTGAATCATCTTTGGAGAATCATAAAAAAGAATGCAAATAAGATGGTAACTAAAATGCCTAGTATAGAAAAAGTATGCTTAGTTATAAAAATTTTTAAAAAACAATGGATGTACCTTTTGTTATATATGCTGATTTTGAATGTATTCTAGAATCATTTAATGTACAAAATTCAACAAATGTTAAATCAGTACAAAAGCATATTCCATTTGCTTATAGTTATTATATTAAATGTTCATATAATTCAGATTTAAATATTTTTAAAATTTACAGTGGTAATAATGCACCGCAACATTTTTAAAAGCTTAGTTAACGATATTTACACTGAACATCTAAATGTGTTAACTATGAATTCCTTAACGCCACTTCAACAGATACAACATTATGAAAGCAAGATTGTCATATTTGTTAAAAAAAATTTATCAATAAAGATAAAGTAGCTGATCATTGTCATCTAACCGGTGATATAGAGGTGCTGCTCATAACAAGTGTAATTTGTCATATCAAATTGCGAATTTCATTCCAATATTTTTCCATAATCTTTCAGCATATGATTGTCACTTGTTGTTATGTATCCATATCAAAAAGAATACTGTAAATGAAACACAAACTATTGAGTTACGTTTTCTCGATTCATTTAGATTTATGCCATCTAGTTTAGAGAAACTAGCTACTTATTTATCCGACAACGATTTTAACTATAGTAAAGTCGAACTATTCAAATAATGAAGAATTCAATTTAATGAAACGTAAAGGTTCTTTCCGTACGACTACTTAGATTCTGAAAATCGTCTAATGAAACTCAATTACCACCCATTAAAGTTTTCTTTAATAATTAACTAACGAGTCGTGTAGTGTAGAGGATTATGAACATGCACAAAAGTTTTTTTTTTTTTTTTCTAAATTTCTTTATTTACAATCTGTTTATACAACAATAAGCAAATTTTCTAATACTTAAAAAAAAAAATAACAGCTGTTATTGAATTAATTAACAATAACATTTTAATAATTATTATATAATATTAAATAATATAATATAATAAAGATAAAATTAAATAAATTAATTAACAATGATAATTAAAAACAATAGCAAAATAAAAGAAAATTATTCATAATTAAAACTATATGTAAAATAAATTAAGAATATTAATTACAATATTTACAAAGTTACTATCTAAATGGCAAATCTAACACATGCAGTCTATTAAGTCTTCGTACATTCTCTGTCTCATCTAGTAGACTAATGGCTAATGGATTGCTATGGTTACTCAGTCTTTCCACATATCTAGAACTAAATTCGGTTATGGTATCTTTAACTAAAGATATACTGAGATCCTTATGTATAGCCGCATTGGTCACGAACCAGGGCGCTTGAGTAATGAACCGAAGGGTTTTAGATTGATAACGTTGTAGTATTTCCACATTAGAGTTTTTAGCTGTTCCCCATAACTGTATTCCATAAGTCCACACGGGCTTGAGGATAGCCTTGTATAGAATAATCTTGTTATTTAAACTTAATTCTGATTTTGGGCCCAATAGCCAGTACATCTTTTTTGTTTTTATATTTAGAAATTTACGTTTGGTTTTAATATGTTCCTTCCAAGTAAGACGCTTATCCAGATATAAGCCTAAGTATTTTACACATTGTACAGCTGGGATTAGCATTCCATTAAGCGCAACCGGTGGGCAACATTCTCTTCTAAGGGAAAAAAGTTTCCAACCATTGATGGAGTATATTCAATTGTCTTTGCAACAGAGTAGAAGCTGCTATAGGACAATCCGCCGTCGCTATAAACGCAGTATCGTCAGCATAAGTCGCGACTGTAATAGATCGTAAATGGGGCATATCACATGTATATATCGAATAAAGTGTTGGTCCTAAAACACTACCCTGAGGAACCCCAGCTTGTATCGTCTTTATATTTGAAAATTCTTCTTTGATGTTAACGTAAAAGCAACGTTCACTTAGATATGATTTCAGAACAAGGTAAAATGGTGTTGGTAACAAAGATTTCAATTTAAACAATAATCCTGGGTGCCAAACTTTATCAAAAGCTTGCTGAACATCTAAGAATACGGCAGAGCTATTTTTTTTCTTTTCAAAACCATCAGTTATAACATTTATAATTCGATGGCACTGCTCTGGAGTACCATGCTTGCTTCGAAAACCAAACTGATGATCAGGAATGATATTATGTTGTTCCAAAACAGGTTTCAGTCTATGCAAAAATAGTCTTTCGAATATTTTTGAAAAGCTTGACAACAAACTTATTGGTCTATATGATGAAATCTCGTTTTCATTTTTATTAGGCTTCAGAATCATAATGACTTCAGCACACTTCCACTGAGTCGGAAAATGTTGTAATCTTAGTATTGAATTATATAATAAAGTTAAGACAATAACACTTCTTTTAGATAAAATTTTAATTAATTTGGAGTCTATTTTATCGTATCCTGGAGTCTTATTATTTCCAAGCTTTGTAATTTCTTGTTTAACTTCATTTGGAGTAATATGATTAATAGGAAGACTCATTTGACATGGAGTATCTAAAAATTCGAGTATTTTAACATCACTGAGAGAGCGAGTCTGAGAATTAGGTTGAAAAATATTTTCCAAATGTTGACAAAATGCTTCGGCTTTCTTTTGATTTGATCTGCACCAACTGTTGTTTAAATCTCTTATAGGAATGTTGCGTTGTGTGGGCCTTTTAAGATATTTTGTGGCATTCCAAAGACAATTATCATGTTTATTAGCGTCTAAAGATCTCAAATATTGCCCTGTTTTTTCATTTTAAATCCTTAAGCTTTTGTTTCAGCTGCGTACATAAACGGTTAAAATTTCGCTTGTCAATGGGGTTTCTACTTAATTGCCAGGTTTTTCGGATTCTCCTTTTATCACGAATTAGGTTTCTAATTTCAGCAGATATATAATTATTTGTAGTTGGCGGATTATGTGTTTCTGTAACATTTGGTGTTGACAAAAGAGCTGCTTCGTGTATTAGGCTCGTAAAATTTTCAACTGCTTCATCTAACTCTTGACCATTATTTATTGTAAGATTTAGCTCTATATTTTTATCTATCCAATATGTAAACGAATTGATATCAGTCTTATTTGATATAATCTTTACTTCTTCGAAATCTTGTGGAAAGTGGAATTATACGTTGCTATGATAGGAGTGTGATCAGAGCTAAGGTCATCACTATCTTGTATGTCACAGTAGTAGTTACTAGGTATTCCAGAGTAAACAAGAAAGTCTAGTAAATCTGGTATTTTGTTCGGATCAGAAGGCCAGTAGGTCGGTCTACCAGAAGAAAGACTATTGTAATGTTTCTTAAGAATGCACTTGTGTAGTTCCCGACCTTTAGGGTTTGTCAATCTAGATCCCCACCATGGATGTTTAGCATTAAAGTCCCCTCCTACCAGGAAGCGACTTCCTAAATTACTGAAGAAGTTTTCATAGTCATGACATGAAATAGAATGTCTAGGGGGAGAATAAATAGCAAATATAGAGATATCTCCACAATTCGTACTAACTTTAACTCCAGCAGCTTGTAGGTAGTTGTGACAAATTGTAGGAAGAACTTCGTACTTAATTGTTGATTTTATTAATATTGCAGAACCAGCATGTGCTCTATTGTCCGGATGATTTGCTGCTATCGTATCATAACCTCTGATATGAAAATAAGTTCTAGAAGTAAAATGCGTTTCAGAAATCAAGAAGATGTCAACGAATTGAGTATTCAAGAATATTTCAGTTTCCTGTGTATGATTAGAAAGTCCATTTGCGTTCCATACAGCAATTCTGATATCTAATTGCATAATTTGGTAACTAGAACTGACATCATGTTAAGTAGTTAGTTCTATTTGTTTTGTCATTAATTTTTCAAGACGTTCATATACACTTTCATTAGTACTTTGACCTTTCAAAACGTTCGCATAAAATGTGTTAGAATTGACATTTACATCAGCATAATTCTGGGGCCGAGAGAAAAAATGGTAAATTTGTTGGTTGATGAATTGGTTTATCCTTCAATGTTGATTTTTTCTGTACAAGTTTTTGATAAACTTGACAGCCTTTGTAGTTTGCGGTATGGTTTTGTAAGCAGTGAATACAACGAGGTGGATTAGATTTGTTCACAGTACATTCAGCCGTAGGATGATCAAGAGCACACTTTACGCAACGGAAAAGGTTTTCTGCAATAGGCCTGAGTATGTCCAAATTGTTGGCAACGATGACATTGAACAATATCATTGACTTTCCTTGGGGGTTCAATTTTAACTACAGCATTATTTATGTACCGAATTTCATAAATTTCTTTGTTATTAATTTTTGGATCAAGATCAACATAAAACATTGCAAGGGGTTCCTTTGTAACTCTACTTCTAACATTACAAACGTTTCTAACATCGTGACCTTGAGCTATAAGTACAGCCTTAATGTCTTCTGGAGGTGTTGTATGGTGAAGGCCTTTGATTACAACCCTATAAGATCGTTCTTTACGTATTTGGTAAGTATGATAACTTATTTCTCGTCTATCGAAATACTTAACAAGTTTTCTGTAAGAATCTATACTACTTATCATAATTTTTATTTCGTTATCTCTCAATGTCTATAACTAAAATCTTTTTTAGAAATGATAGAAGAAATATTAGTTATCATATTACAACATTGTTGACGTTTGATACAAAAATTGGTGGAGGTTTGATGTAGTCAGTTGTTTCATGACTTTTTTCACCTGTGCTGTTCTCTGCATCCAGAATGTTAAATCGATTTCC
>JABZEU010000093.1:0-14009 GCA_014635995.1 Sarcophaga peregrina
CATTGAAAAAAAAATCAAGTTCAACTCAGAATAGTTTCGATTTGAATTTGTATTCAATTTTCTCTGCACTTGTCATTCATTCCTTTCTCCTTTTGATTGTCGTTGTCATTGTATTTATAGTTAATTAATGTTTATTTTTACTTCCTTTTTTTTTGTGGCTATGTTTTCTTCCTAATGGTTTTTAGATGATCTTTTTAATGCTATTTTGCTTTACTTTTCTTTTTTTGTCAAAATACTTCTGTCCCACCAACCATTCGATAACAAATTCCAAATATCCTCAACCTGTCAATCATTTTGCAGAGAAATTGCTTTCCAATACTCCTCATTAGGCCTCAGAAAGCAAACATTTTTAGACAAGACACGTGGTTCTAATGACATATTTTCTAAAAATTTTTCCATATCCTTAGTTATCGTATGTAGTTGACATTGTTTTTTTTTGTTTCAGCACTTAATTGTGGTCAATAATTAAAATCTAATGCTTTGCGGGGACTTAATTAGGAGTGGTGGTTGTTTGTAATGCAAATTTGTAATTGTTTTTTTTTCCTACCATAGCAGCGATAAATTTGGAAAAACAACGAATTCTAGAATTATCTAAATTGAAACATCTAAATTTTATAGTCCTTTTATTGTCCTTTTGGACCACATTGTGTTTGCTTATCAGATAAGAGACCTTTACGCAGACATCTCAAGCCAATGACGTCAAGCATAACTCAGTGGCATCAATTTGGAATGGTCTACTCAGGCCTCTCAAGCAAAACGAAATATGAAAAAAAAAATATTTCTACGGCGTCTCCCTCTCAGCCAGACTTCCGGCAAAATCTAACTTACTAACTTGCTTAATTAGCCATTAACAATGTAATTAACGAATTTCGGCTTGCTTTACATATCACTCCAAGCGCCTCTGCATCTTGCGAGCCTTCGGCAGTTGCTCACACCAATCGATAACAGGGCCTCCTCGATTTGGTCCTTCCAACGCCAACAAGGTCAACGTACTCTTCGCCAACTTCCGCAGGTGCCGACATCTATATACTCTCAGATAATGCTTCCTGAGATTAGGAAAGATTCGAAAAAGGTTTAAAAATAGGGGGGCCAGCTTGAACAGTTAGTTTTCTGGCAAAAACTTTGAGAGTAAATAAAATGATCTTGAAAGCGTTTCTGCAAAGAATCTGTCATTAAAAATCGATTTTTAACTGTACGTTCCAACACTCATGGGCAAAAATTAACACATACAACATAAGTGGTGTGAGCAGCTAGGTTGTAATCCTAACTAAAGGGCTGTAATAACTAATTACGTATGGATGTATGTATGTACAAAAAATATTTATTTCGGCTAAAACTTTGAGATTAAAAAGAATTTCCATTTCAAATCCGTCGCTCAGTGTCAACGTAAAAGTCCCGACGTTTATACATGAAATAAACACGAACAACTTAGTTAAGTGAGAAAAGCTAGGTTATACTTAATGGCCTCTTAACTAAATACGGATTAAACTGGCAGTCAAGTCACACCTTACATGGGACATAACGTTATTGGATAGTGTGGGCGCTCCTCGATGGTAAGAATAGCAAATACAGGGACTTTGTGAAGTTGCCTCTAGTAGGTACTGTGTTGGCTTATTAGACGTAAAGAAAGGATCGAGCCCCAGGCCAGACATCAAAATAAGATACAAAAATTATATCGTCGGCGATTTCCTCTCAGCAGATTTTTGGCAAAAACTCTGAGAGTAAATAGAAAATTGACATGAGAAGTTTCTCAAAACAATATGTCGTTCGGACTCGACTTTAAACTATAGGTTCTTATGTATAAAAGTAGGTCCATAATCCTGACTGAAGGATTGTAATGACCAATTACGTACGTATGTATATGAATTCTACGAACATCGTTGTGATTAGCTTAATGCCCATTCCACATTCGTTTCATCATTTCAATTGTAGTTTCCCCAATACTTTTTATGCGAATGCCCTAGACTTTAGGACAGAAATCAAATGTAAGGTAACTGCCAACCTAAACTAACTTAATCTCCGATAGTTGCTGTTTAAAAAGTTTTTAAAATAAACAGGAGATGATAAGCGATGAACAATCAAGTTTCCGATCAAATCAAGACTAGCACACTAGCAGTCTATAGCACGCTATAGGATGACTTAACCTATTGGTGACTTTTATCAATGTAATATCTAATATTGAACTATGGTGTAATAAATAGTTTACAGTGTTGAAAAAATAATAGGAACAATCCAACAATTCCCATCTCTCTCGTTGGAATCTAACACCGAAAAACTGTAAATTTTCCTATTGCCAAGTTAAAAAAACATAACATCACAGACTGGTGTCTCAATAGCTGTAATATGAGGAACTTAGGAGCGCTAGGAACTAAAACTCACATGTTATCTTAGCTCTTCAAGAGACCGAAATGTGGCTCGGATGGCTAATCTAAAGATGAAGTTGTTAAAAGTAAATAAAACCGAAGGGCAAAATTTAATTTACTTTCATTTTAAATGTAATTTAAAAGAAGCGTTATCGGCTTTATGCAGTCGTCGTTGTCTAGTAGGGTTCAAAACCCAAGTTAGGTATCTCCAACAAAACGATATAGAAAAAAAATGTTTCTTCGGTGACTTCGGCTGCTCAACTCTCGAGAGTATACCACAACTGCAATGAAAAACTTTCACAAAAATCTGTCGTTCGGAATCGATAGGTCCTACCAATCATATATAACATAGGTGGTGTGAGCAACTAGGTTGTAATCCTGACTAAAGGAGTAATTATCTAAGTAGGTATGTATGTTATCGAACTTATAGAAATATTTCCTGAGATTTTCTTTAAACAAAAAGTGTCCCTGTCGATTGCATGTTGAAAAGTGGACAATTTTTTAATAAAGTCATGGGGAAATTTCTATTAATTTAGTACCTAAGCTCCAAGAAGACCTGGAGAAAATAACGTTAAAGAATTGAAAGTGAAAGTGATATCAACTTGAGACGCATTCCATTCCATTTCATGTGAAATTAACAAGTGGTGTAGAAAGAATTGTTATGAATAGAATGCGTATTTAAAGTGACACGAAATGCTATTTAGTGCGTGATAATAAGACACAATTGGCCATCCAAACATTTGTGATTTTCAGCTAAAGAAGTTCCCATGCTACGCTATAAAGCACCCATTTCCGGTTGGAAGATACCCCTTGACTATTTCCTCTTTCTTTTTTTCTTTTCTTTAATGAATAAATAAATAGTTTCCATACTTTTTTTTAATTTTTTTTTGTTTTTCTTTAGTAGAAAAAGAAAACAATTCCAAGAAAACAACGTAAAACTTTAAATTGTAAGTTTCAATTGGTGGAAAATCAAATTCCACAGAAAAACAAAAAAAAACTTTCCTTTCACTTAAAAATAACGCACTCTAGGCTCTCTTACTATAGTTATTACATGACATAGCCAGTGTTGCCATAAAATTCTTATTCGTAAATGGAATAGCATATGGCGTGATGGAATGCCAAGTAGCAATTGCTAATAAAAAAATGGAACTTGTTCTGAGTAAAAATATTTAGCTTTCGGCACTAGGCTCTTTCCTCTTCTTTCATTAGGACACTGTACTTTTTGTATGAAGATCAGATGTGTGTATTAAAGTGTGTACCGCACTGTAAAACTAAATCAAAATAAGTTTCTTCCCGGAAACCTCGAGGTCAGAGAATATCTTTTCTTTCAATCTTCAACGTTTGGTGCCAAAATCAAAAGCAAATAGAAGTTAAAGCGGACAATGCAGTGCATGAAGTAACCTGAAAGCTACATACTCCTTTAAAATCGGACCATTGACTAGGATTTGGAGAAGACGGTAGATGGAATATCTTAGATTTTTGTTTCTAACTGAAGGTTCACAATGGATCTTTGGCTCGCTGGAGTACTAACTTATAGTACTTGGATCCATTGAGAACAGATATTAGGACAGAAGACAGAAGAAGGTTTATGTCCCAGCTAAAAATGATTCGGGCACATGAAAAAACTCGTAAGTATCTGCAAAGCAAATGTGGCTGATTTTCTATGTCTTTGTCCTTGTTTACAGATGCGTAGACAGAGATGAGCAATCAATCGATCTGTTAATGAACTGGTAGATCTGAAAGCCTACAAAATTAAGAATCGAATAGGGTTCATAAACAGACGTCGGCCCAAAGAGAACATGATAAAAATGTGAGTGTTTTTGTGAGAGCCGTGTGTATAACCAAGAGGAAAATTGTTAATAATATTTTCAAATCTAATCTAATGTCTTTATGTAGTGGAAAATGGAAAATGTACAGCGCCAAATCCCTAAAGACTGTGTATTTAACTTGACAAATATTCTTCCAAAAATGGAGATCATTTCTCATTGTTATTAGTGAATCTTATTAGAAAATAGTGAATTTTACTGTAATTTTTCTTTGGGTGTATAATTGATATACAAAAAAAAAAAAAACTCAAAAAGAAGCGACGAAAACCTGCTTCACTGAAAGCTGTCAAGCAATTGAATTCATATTTAGGCACTTTCTACCGAACAAAGTTGATGTTCGTGTCCTATGTGTGTAAAAAGCCGAAGATGATCTTCCCCTGAGGGACATTTGTGCTATTCATAAACGAGATTGAGATAGTTAGGAGAATATCTCCATAGTTAAAAATGTTCTTATGAATGCCATGATGGCTAATTGATGTTTTTTTTTTTATTTTTCTTTCCTTCATTCTTTCATTTGCTTTTCTTTCTCTTCTCTCTATTATTCTTTTCTTCTTTTCCTAATTAAACCTAGTTGAACTGTTACTACAGTACAGCGTCACCTTTCCAATCTAACCTGCGGTACACGAATGTATCTCGAACCGATATTTGCACAGAAGCGAAAGTTAATTGTCTCAGCATAGAATATTTCGGATCCATGGGAAAACCAAGCCACCAGAAGGAGTATTTAATTCAGCTAGGATGGAAAGTATTTACAAAGTACAAGACAAAGCAATAGAATCTAACAGTCAGGCCGCAATTCGAGCTCAGCTCCTATGAATTTTGCTCGATGTTGAATCAGCTAGATAGGAGAAATAGGGTTATTCACTGATGAATCCCAGATTATATAGGGATTCGAGGCAATCTGAACTATTGATAAGTGATTACAATAGAAGGAGATTTAAGTCATACATTTGACTGTCCATGAACACCATGAGGTTAATAGCCGACCATTTGACAGAGTTCAGTAGACTCATAGCATACTTTACTTGAGTCCTCCGAATTTAAAAGTTATGTATTATTCTACTTAGAAGTCGCAGTGGTCTAGTGGGTAGTGTGTTGGCTTATTAGACGAAAGGCCCGGGTTCGAATCCCAGGTCAGACATCAAAACGAAAAATATTTCTTCGGCGACTTCCTCCCAGCAGATTTCTGACGAAGACTCTGAGAGTAAAAAATGCCATGAAAAGCTTCTCAAAAATCTGTCGTCCGGAGTCGACTTTAAACTGTAGGTCCCGCCACTCATGGATAAAATTAACGCACACAACATAAGTGGTTTAAGAAACAAAGTCGTAATCCTGACTGAAGGGTTGTAATGGCCAATTATGTATGTATGTATTGTTCTACTTTTTTAGGCCGAAGAGGAGTAAATATACCTAACCACAGCATCGAGGAAGTGGTCACATCCTCTGTGTGTGAGGCCCTCACCCACTAAATCCCCCCTTCGTCTCGTGGACTATTGTGGCCACTCCGGAACTTCGGTGGTATTACTTCGGATTGAAGTCCTTTTGCCCCTTTGACCCCTGCATGCTCATATCCGCGTCCGGATTGAGTATCGAAAGTTTAGAAGACATTTAAGTGCCTCCACTATTTCCTCCTGATTGGTTCCTGACTGGAATTTCATTTGACACGTGTGCCAGTGTCATCTATGCCAGGGTACCTACACGTTCTGTAGCCTCAAGATCACTCTTCTTCAGTCTTACAATATCCTCCACGTAATATGTTACTGAGGCCTAGTTCTTTCTACAAGCAATCATAACCCTGACAATGCTAGCGTCCGTGATCGTTCCAATAATCGACATCAGTACAGAGCGATAGCTCTGCCAGCGTGCACATTCGAAAACAGTGTGTTCTGCATTATCAATTATTTCCCCTTCCTCGTAAAGGCAGAAAGGGGAGGCGGTCTTGCCCATTACATACATACATAATTGGCCATTACAACCCTTCAGTCAGTCTCATACCACTTATGTTGTGTGTGTTAATTTTATACATAAGTAGCGGGACTTACAGTTTAAAGTCGACTCCGAACGACAGATTTTTGAGAAGCCTTTCATGGCAACTTTTACTCTCAGAGTCTTTGCCAGAAATCTGGTGAGAGGAAGTCGCCGAAGAATGGGTCTTGCCCAATATTGGCAGATATTTTCTAAAATATCCGCGCATCTGTGTAACGTAGTAATTTAACTCTACAAAGCTCCAACCAATTTAAGGCTTTATGTTCGGAATAAGTCCCGTCGTCCACCTTCCTCTATCTCCATCGTTCCAACGTCGTTGCCATTCTGAAATGGTGTTTTCCCTGAAGTGACCGGTTATGTGATTTCCAACCGATTTCACCTTATAAATCTTCATCCACTCTGCTGCCAGCAGATCCACACGGCTGGGTCAGACATTGTACGATATACGCAATGCACCCGTTCTCTGCACCGATACATAATTGGCCATTACAACCCTTCAGTCAGGATTATTACCTAGCTTCTCACACCACTTATGTTGTGTGCGTTAATTTTATACATGAGTAGCGCGACCTACAGTTTAAAGTCGACTCCGAACGACAAATTTTTGAGAAGCTTTTCATGGCAATTTTTACTCTCAGAGTCTTTTGCCAAAAATCTGCTGAGAGGAAGTCGCCGAAGAAATATTTTTCGTTTTGATGTCTGCACCAATACAAGTGAGAAAAAACAAACAAGCTGGCAACACTGGTCATAATGTTATCAACTATTAGGGGATAGGGAATGGGTGCTTTTCGAAGGTGCTTTTGCTATGATTATTACTGTCGGAAAACCCATTAAATAATGCATAACAAAATATTAAATTTATAGAATTGGTTAGGTTTGTGGGCCGTCCGATGGCATATGGAATTCGACATTCGGTCAAGATGTTTACGGCTTTTGCATTAAATATTCTGCGTGCCACCAATAACCACTTTTTTTTTTTTTTGTTGTTGTCATTATTTTTGTTACCTTGTATTTCGTGTATTTCGGCAACTCCTACCAAAAAACCAATTTTTTTTTTTATTCTGTTGTCCTTCAGGGACATTCAATTTCAATTTTACCCTTCCATGTGTTGGTTGGTTGAGTGGTAAGACCAGTGTAGGTAGTATATGGTGGTTATACTGCGACCACAAACCCATACTAAATTTTGTATTAAAAACTGCTATTATAACAATAACAACAAAAACAAAAACAACAATAGTAATATTAATAATAACAATAGCAATAGCTATTTGACAATAGTATTTAAATAGTTTTTCGTTGTTGTTTTTTTTGCTACTGTCACTGCTACAATACCTACAAACATCGAATCGAAATTGGAAATTGTGGAAATTGTAGCAAATGTATGACACGCACATTTATTGCAGAGTTAAAAGCAGATACCAGAGATAAGACCATTAGTTGTAATAATAAATTCTTGTTGTTGTTTTTGTTATTATTGCTATTATTGTGTCACATTCATATGGCCAAGACATATTCAGGTGGCCGATTAAAGTAGGTGACCAATAGTCGCCCATCACAGTTCTATGCCATAAACAATATTCGGTGTTCGAGTATCAAACAAAAAACAGCCAACAAATGCTTTAGAAAAACCCAAAAAAATATTGCCAAATAATGATTCCCGCATTCAATAAATTTTATCTGATGGAATAAAATTGAAATATTGAACGTTTTTTTTTTTGCTATTCCATAATACAGGACATTCCAGATACGAATTTCTCTTTAGCAAGTGGTTTATTTTGATGGGTCCGCCATCTAACGTTTTTGTTTTCAACTAATGCTTATTTCGTGAATAGTAATACTTAGCTCATGACTGATTTGACAAATATTTAGTTTTATCCTTCCGCTGAACGAATATTCATCCAATGCGTTTTCACTTCGCTAAGTAGGCCGGCAAGCGACTTACAGAAGATGCCGAAAAATCATCTTTTCAGATAAGCTCATATTGATCTTGCCGGGTATGTAAACAAGCAAAATTGTTGCATTTGGGGCACAGAAAACCCCCCTGCATACATTGAAAACTCGACGCATCCAAAACGAGTCCCTTTTTGGTGCGGATTTTGGTCTAGAGGCATAACTGGGCCATTTTTTCTTTGAAAATGAGCAAGGAGTAACCGTTACAGTCAATGGCGATCGTTATCGGGCCATGTTGAACGAATTTTTGTACACAAAAATTGAAGAAGAGAATATTGGCAACATTTGGTTTCAACAGGACGGCGCTACGTGCCACACAGCCGAAGCTATAATCGATGTTTTGCGCCCTATTTTTGAAAATCGCATTATCAGCCGCAAAGCTGATGTCGTTTGGCCACCTCGAAGCTGCGATTTGACACCGTTGGACTATTATTTGTGGGGTGCCATCAAAGATAAGTGTTACACCGACAAGCCAAAGACAATTGACGCTTTAAAGGACAATATTCGTAAAGCTATTGGTGAAATACAGCTGCACACAATCGATAATCTGCTTAAAAATTGGACCGATCGTATAGGCTATACTGCATGGCCAGCCGAGACAGCCATTTGAATGAAATAACTTTCCATTATTGACCGAAAGAATTGTACTTTCAGATAAAAAAAAGAAATTTCAAAAAAAGTTCAAAAAGTTATTTGGTGGGCCCTTTAATAGATTACCTCTGATCTCTGACATTTCCCTACTTAATTGGCCAATAACAACCAGATTAAGGGATTTTGGCTTGCCTTAACACATCCATTCAGGCACTTTTGCTTCTTGCTTGTATTTGCCAGCTGGTCACACCAATTGATGAGAGGTTTTCCCCGGTTTGGTCAATTCCACACAAACAAGGTTGTCCTCTTCGCCAACTTTCACAAAAACCCCGCATTAAATACCTGTCACGTATCAAATATCCACTCCAACAGCTTTGCCGAACCATTCCGAGAGAAGCCGTTAGATGTCATTACGCTGCACAATCTCTATGTCGTTGAGGATCTCATACAGCTTACTGATTGGATAAGGAAATCCTGGCCAAATCGCACTGCACCAAAGGTCTTACGTACGACTTTTGTCTCGTAGACTTTTAAGACTGCTGCATAAATGCTTAATACGCTAACTGCCGACTACGAGATAACTCGTAGATTGCGTTCCCTTCTAGTGAGCCAAACTACGAGTTATCTCGTACTCACTAATGTGAAAAAATCAAATTGCCGTTTTTGGCTAGTTTTTTGAAAATTGCCCCGGAAGTCAACGTGTTTACAGTGTCCATATTTCGGCGCCATAAAAAGTATGGGGAGGATAAGGATTTTGCGTCGTACGAAAGAGATCTCTGCTGCTCAATTGCCGATTGAGACCATAGTATCACGTGTTGGCAAAAGTGATCCTGTACTTAACCGCCAGATTGACATTATTTTTGGTGGTAAACGGCCAGGCCAAGACAAGACAAATACACTGACTACATGGACCGGGTAGTTAACGGCCGTAATCTGGAATCCAATACTGCCAAACTCATCTTAATAGACTCCCGTTCAATGGCGTTACAGGCAGCAATAACATCTCGCTTGGTACGCATTCTGATGTCAATGTCGTCAGCTTACGAAAACAACTGGAGGCTGTTTTGAAAAACAGTGCCTTTGCCAAATACACCTCCTCCTTCCGCAGAACTCTCTTCAAGGCAAAGTTGAAGGATCCCAGCCCTGCCTTGCCCGGAAAGTATCAAAAGGTTCGGAGAGATGCGAATCTTGCGAAAAGATTTCTTTTCATTAAAATGAAAATCCCTTAGAGACAGATAGTTGACTGTTCCATTCTACTACTGTAAAGATTATGCTATTCCTTACCCAGTAGCCACTATACCATGTAAATGGGGATTATGTTATGCTGGTATCATCGTATGTATTCTCTCTTTCCATTTTGTTTTGTTTTGTTTGGTCCTTCGCTTTTCATTCTTCCTCTCCTTCTCCTGTCCCCTTTAGTATCATTTCTTTAAAGACGTTCCGAACAATGGGTCAATTCGGTCTCCGGGTACTGTACTTGTCGTATGTATAGCCCAGTCCAAGTTGTAGAATCGAAACTACCGATGTTGTACACGTGATAGTAATTTCACAAACCTTTTTAATTGTTTTTTTTTGTTTTTTTTGTTTTATTAGACCAATACTCAGGGGATGGCCCCTACTTATGCAGTGCATTGTGTTGGTTTAGGAAAGGTGGAAAGAGGGAAGATGCGAACGGTAAGGAAACGAGTTGCTGCTGGTGACTATAAAATGGCCAGTGCTATACCTTTCTTCACCATTAGACAGTCTCCAGTAATCGTCCCGAAGAAGCCCGCAGTTTCTCACACGACTTATGTTGTGTGTGTTAATTTTATACACAAGTGGCGGGACCTACAGTTTAAAGTCGACTCCTCCGTACGACAGATTTTTGAGAAACTTTTCAAGAAGAGAAAGAGAAGAAATCGCCGAAAAAATACTTTTTTTGTATTTTTTTTTTTATTTTGATGTCTGGCCTGGGACTTGGACCCAAGCTTTACGTCTAATAAGCCAGCACACTACCTGCTAGACCACGGCGATCCCCCAACTTTTGCATGATACAAACACGTTTTGAATGCTGGAGCCGTTCGAAGCCAGCCTTTCGTCAGTATAATTGAAATCAAGTCCGACAATTTCATAAGTTTTACACACAATCCTCTAGGTGTTGAGGTTATGTCTACTGATTGAACATATGCACGATGGATTATAAGATTATATGAAGCGATTATCGTTCAGGTGCTATAAACTCTAAAGCAAGGATTATTGGAAGGAAATGCACTCTGAAAGACAAATTTCAGGCGAAAAGACTATTTCTATTGGAAGAAAATAAAAATAATTGAAGAACAAATAAGAAGAAAGTAAACCAAAAAGGCAAAGACACACATAACGATAACATTCAATTCACATCAATCAATCAATCAATCTATCAATAGTCAATTGCTTTTCTGGCCAAAAACATAATGAAAGAATGGCTATTACCTGACCATAATGACCATTTACCGATGATTGCTCTGTGATTAGTGTCGTTGTAATAAATGCTTAAGACACTCTTTCACTTTCACTTTCACTTTCATTTTTCATATTTCACCAGGCATAGCCTAACATTCATAGCATAATTAAGTTTTGAAGGATGTCACCTTAAGAAATAATAAATTGAACTTTGTAGAGAGTAATCGTACAATCAGATATTCAGATCAGATAAGACAACACTGTTGACGTATACTATTTCTAACCCAATAAACAAAATTCTTTAGCTTCATTGAAATCCATTAGTTTCCATCTCATTCGACATTAATTCACACGTCGTTTGAGGGATTTTCAATCAAGAAGATTCCAAATAGAAGTGATTAAGACTCACTTTTAAATATAAACCTGGAACACTAATCACAGACTCACGTCTTATCACTGAGTCGCTTTATTTATACGTTTTTATTTTATATCTGGCAACATCGTGGTTTTTCTATTAAATATTGTAATTTTATGTACCGTACGATGGGTATATTATGGTTTTCTAGCTTCTAACACCATTTATGTGCGTTATAGGTGATAATATTATCCGTAAGCGGCAGGACATACAGTTAAAAGTGGACTCTAAATTACAGATTTTTTTAAAGCAACTTTTTCATGGCAATTTTTCATTTTATTTCCAGAGTTTTTACCAGAAAATATTTTCATTTACTTTCGTATGCGAACGTATATTGCTCAGGTTTGTAGGTTTAAACGCAACACTACGCCTTAGAAGGCGTAACGAGAGGCCTTAGAAGAAAAGCAGAACTGACATTAGTTTGAGACTTGGCAGGATTAGCTACTTGCAAGAAGACATATCCCATAGACCTTTCGTGCGATCAATTTCAGTGATAAAAATGTGATTTACGTTCTAGATGTGCCCAGGACGGGGGTCTATCCTCGAAATAGTTAGGTTAGGTTAGAGGACGTGTACTTGTCAATTCTGACAAGTACAGTACTCGGTGGTCGAATTGACCCATTGTAGTACGTCCTAGCTTCTCACACCACTTTAGTATGTGCGTTAATTTTTATAAATGAGTGGCGTCGGGACCTACAATTTAAAGTTGACTCCGAACGACACATTTTTTGAGAAGCATTCCATGGCAATTTTTTACTCTCAGAGTTTTTGCCAGAAATCTGCTGAGAGGAAGTCACCGAAGAATTATTTTAAAATTTTCGTTTTTGATGTCTGAGCTGGGATTCGAACTCGGGTCTTTCGTCTAATAAGCCAACACACTACCTACTAGACCACGGCGACCTCATCCTCGAAATAGTTAAAACAATAAGTTCTTGGCCAATTGAGGATAGAAAATGCGAAAGCTTATTGAAGTCATAGACATTTCACATAGTACAGTGGCTGATATTTGAAACGATCTTTTGGATAAGAAAGATATTCGTAGGATGTCTGCTGAGTTTGCTCACAATCGATTATAAACGCATTATTGTGGCAGCTTCGTAGAACTGTTTGCCATTATTGCCAATAGCAATATGAACGGATGTTTGCCCCTCTGTGGAATCGTGAGCAAAACTTTCATTTCATTGCACCACTCCAACTGAACTTGTTTCTTTTGTCCTTGTTTAGTTTCCATGACAAAAATCGACTAATTGTTCCCTCTTCCTCTCTTATTTTTGACAATTTTTGTGATTCAAAACGGGATTAATTTTTGAATGAAAAAAGGATTCGATTCCTACGATCCTTAATGATCTTAATAACCGTCCTCATATGCTTTAATTACTCAAATAATTTGCTAAAATTCATACTTAGTAGTCTAGTAGATAGTATGTTGACTATAAGACATAAGGCCCTAGTTCAAACTTCAGCCAAGACCACAACCTGGTACAAAACGAAATATGAGAAAACGTTTTTTCTGGCAAAAATTCTGCGGGCAAACAAAAAAGTTTCTAAAAAAAAATCTGTCATACGAAGTCACAAACACAGCTAGGAACTCACAGCTGGAACGAGGTTGTAATCCTGACAGAAGGATTATATGTGCCTACTTTTGGAACTAACTGTACGTTAGTTTTTAGCAAAACATTTACAAAAAAAAAAAATTATTTTTTGTTCATAACTGATGAAATTACTTTAATTGTTAATGAAATGTGGCACATATATTGCCATTGTTATGGCCAGTGGCATTAACCGTTCATATATGTATGTATACAGTAAGGCCCCGCTTAACTCGTAGAATACCTTCCAATAAATTCCAGCACTAAGTGAGTAACTTAACACCTACGTATGTAAATACATTCCAACTTCGGAAAAGACAGTTGAAATCTTTATTCCGGATAGGCTAACAAAAGAGCTTTGAAAAAGGTATATAAAGGGTGATTTTTTTTAGATATTATCTTTATGGCAACATTGGTTTAAACAGCTCACGCACGTTTCGTATTTAGTTTCACTGTTAAATATCTTCAGTTTCGTCTTACAAACGATCTACGCTTGCAGATCATTGAATTTTATTATCGAAATCCGAGCTCTGTTAAGACATTTAAAATCGCACGCTTCTTCCATTTTATGGTCAGTTTAAGCGACCCACTGAAGCGGTTATTCGGGCTATTGTGACAAAATTTTTGCACCAAACTTACATTGTTGGACATTAAACCACCAACACGCTTACGTAGAGTGCGAACTGAAGAAAATATCGCTACTTTATCGGCCAGTGTTAATGATGACCGACCATCAATTATCGATTCGTCACCGTTCACAGCAATTGGGCCTCTGTTTCTCAACAATGTGGAACATTTTGTGGAGGGATTTAGGTGTGAAGCGTTTCAAAATACAGCTAGTGCAAGAATTGATGCCGAACGAACACAG
>JABZEU010000094.1:0-7500 GCA_014635995.1 Sarcophaga peregrina
CAGCTCCGTCAAGGTAGGAATGGACCTCTCCGAACTTTTTGATACCGTGCGAGGTTTCAGGCAAGGCGATCCCTTATCATGCGACCTCTTCAACTTCGTCATGGAGAGTGTTCTGCGAAAGGCGGGAGTGCATCGCAATGGGACTATTTTTCAAAAAAGTGTCCAGTTGCTTGCGTAAGCTGACGACATCGACATCATAGGGCGTACCAAACGAGATGTCACTGCTGCCTTTAGTGCTATTGAACGGGAGTCTAAGAAGATGGGTCTGGGCAGTAAATGAGGGCAAAACGAAGTATATGTTAGCGACAAATAGAGCCGTGTGGCGTATTGATTCTCAAATTACGGCCGATAACTATAGTTAGTTAGTTATAGTTAGTTATAGTTGATACAGTCAAGTAATTCATTTACCTTGGCTCCGCCGTTACCACCGGAAATGATGTTAGTCTGGAGATCAAGCACAGGATTACTCTTGCCAACAGGTGCTATTATGGTCTCAATAGGCAATTGAGTAGCAGAGACCTCTCTCGCAAGACGAAACTAATACTCTACAAGAGATGTTCATCCTCCCCGTGTTGCTTTATGGCTTAGAGGCATGGACCCTATTAAGAACTGATGCAGCTGCCTTAAGAGTATTCGAGAGAAAAGTCCTACGTAAAATCTTCGGTCCTGTGCGAGTTGGCTATGATTTTCGCATCCGATACAACAGTGAGCTGTATGAGCTCCTCAACGACATGGACGTTGTACAGCTTATTAATATCCAGCGGCTGCGCTGGCTCGACCATGTCGTTCGAATGGAGGCGAATGCTCCGGCGAGACGAGTATTTGATGCGGGGATCTGCGGAAGTCGGCGAAGAGGAAGACCTTGTAGCCGTTGGAAGGACCAAATCGAGGAAGCCCTCTCATCGATTGGTGTGACCAATTGGCGTAGGCGCGCAAGAAGCAGAAGCGCCTGGAAGGATGTGTTGCGGCACGCCGAAATCCGTTAATCGGGTTGTTATGGCCAATTAAGAAGTAAGTACCATTATCATTAGATCAGATGGCAACATATGTTGACTAAGATTAATAGCCAATATCTTTTCACAGACGACTTTGTTGTTAGACAATGCCAGATGGCAACCCTATTATACTAGAAACTGTAGCACACTTGATTGTATAAGAGGAATTCGATGGGAATTGCTAGTTAATTGCAATAAAATCAAGGTAATTTCTCTAGGAGGACTTTAAATGGTAATCAAGGTAGGTATTGTGTTAGCTACCAGACGTGAGACCTTAGTTCAAACTCCGAAACAAAATATATTAAAAAAAAGTATTCCTTCTACAACTTCCTCTCACCAGATTTCTGGCAAAAACTCCTGAAAGTGAAATAAAATTGCCATGAAATGTTTCACAAAAGTTTAACGTTCGGAATCGGTTTTAAAACTGGAGGTTCCAACACTCATGTATAAAAGTAGTAACGCACACAACATAAGGGGCGTGTGAGAAACCTGGCCTTAAAACAGACTAAGGATTGTAATGGGCTATTGTGTATGTCAACAAGCGAAAACGAAATACGATACGATGGTTCAAACGGGTTTTAAATTAAAATTAGAAGTTTTAGCAGGAAATCACTATACTTTACATACATAATTGGCCATTGCAACCCTTCAGTCAGGATTACGGCCTAGCTTCTCACACCACTTATGTTGTGTGGGTCAACTTTATACATGAGTGGCGGGATCTACAGTTTAAAGTCGACTCCGAACGACAGATTTTTGAGAAGCTTTTCATGGCAATTTTACTCTCAGAGTCTTTGCCAGAAATCTGTTGAGAGGAAGTCGCCGAAGAAATATTTTTTCGTTTTGATGTCTGACCTGGGATTCGAATCCGGGCCTTTTGTCTAATAAGCCAACACACTACCCCACTAGACCACGGCGACTTCATTATACTTTGGCTGACTTAAATTCGGGAATTTTCTTAACTCTCTTCTCGTTCGGCTAGTTTCTGCCTCTGGGCAAGGAAATCTAAAATATAGCCTGATTTCGATCCGTTCCCATATCTGAATAATTGTCTTTATTTCCTAGCTTTTCCCAAATGGAGTACTATTTTTGGTACTTTTTTGTAAAAAAAAATTCTAACGACGTTATACGATTAACTTGTCTAGTGTCTGCCACAAAATGTCCTTCTTGTTAGGAATCCCCCATATTAACGAATTTTTTTATTAATTTTGGATTAAAAGCTCCTGAAAAGTAAGCATTTCTTACAAACGTTACGTTAAAGTTTCTTTTTTCTAGATTTCTTCTATCGAAAGTGCTTTAAACTCAAAAGAAAGCAACTGAAATTTCAGAAGAAATAACAAAAAAGAAAGAAAGAAAGAATTCGTCTTTCATGCTTTCTTTCTTATTAATTGTGTTGTTACGAAAATATGTTTTGAGTATCGACAACTCTCCTCAAGGGGAGAGTACAGGGGTTGAGGTGGGTACTATACACGAATAAATATGTACTTAAAGCACACACACAATCAGGTACTTTTTTTCTCTTTTAGTTGTTATCTGCAGCCCAGTTGTATTGCATTCGCGGGAGAGAGAGAGAGAGAGCGGGAGAGGAGATATTGTTGTTGGTTGTTGGGAAGAGAAAGTTAAAATTCCATTGTATGAAACAGTTTTTTTCTTCCCCCTTCCACCTTCTTCATTTGTTGTTCTTGTACAATGGAATTTTCTTAAATAAGCAAAAAATAAAAGAAAAAATAAAATTAAAAAGTACCTAGAAATTCGAGTACAAGTAAGCGAATGATAGTATGTGTGTACTCAAATACGTAACTAAATAGCCACTGCATTAATGAAAGTATTTTGAGGGAAGAAAATGTTTTGAAAAGCAATTTTTTTATCGGAATTTGAATTCATTATGCTTTTATACTATGTTCAGACATGCACTTTTATTAAATCAATATTCGGTTTATTGAGAACAATATTTTTAGCGTTCAGACATATAATATACGACAATTTATTTGACAGCTGGTAAACAAAACAGCTGATTGCTTCAACAATATTGCTTTTAATTTAATCGCGAAATAGTGCCAAAAAATTTTTTTTTTAGAAAAAATGGAAAGCAATTTAACATTGGAGAGGTATTGCTAATGATTAACATAAACGCCGAGCTATTGCGGTTAATAGGGACTACTTGTGACTCCAAAGTGGCTTTCCTCAGAAGGATGAGAAATGAAAAATTTAATAATACTAGACGACCCGTGTGATTATTTCGCACCGTTAGTTGTCATTTTTGTAACATAAAATGCAAATAATTATAGAAATTTTATTAAAATTATAAAAATATTAGAAAAATCATAATATCATCATACATATTTACATATATAAATACATATCGCTCCTTTATTGCAACATAGTCATATTTCCAAAAAAAACTTGAACTTGGCAAAATGCGATTTAAGTTTTGAAGACATAAGTCCTATGATCTAATTGCCGCAAACACTTTTTGCTATAACTTCGGTTCAGCTTGGGATAAAAACTGATTTTTTTTCAACATGTAGAGAAGGTCTAAAAGAGCACTTTTGCCTAAGTAACTACAAATTTTTAATTTCTTGAGATCTGACTATGTTGCAATAAAGGAGCGATATGTTTAAATGCTTTTATAATACTTCTTTGAATACAATGTTAGAGGTATGACATGAACTTCGTTAACTTTTTGCCTGTACGAATCCTTAATACAAACAAAAATATCTTTAAACGTACGCACTCGAGAAAAAGCCACGTATAACAGCCCATGTGAAAAGACCGGTTCTGGTAAATACAATCCTGCCTTTTGATGGGTTTGACCCACCCTATGCTTTGTTTATCGTCATAGCAAAAGGAACTTTCACATTGAATAGTTTTCGTGTCATTCGGAAAGGCACTGGGATCAGAAGGTGTAAGGTTGCTTCGGGCTGTGAGTACAGTTTTATCGGTATGAATAATTTTTGCTAATATAATGTGCTCTCCAAAGAAAGCAACTGAAATTTCAGAAGAAATAAAAACAAAAAAGAAAGAAAGAAAGAATTCGTCTTTCATGCTTTCTTTCTTATTAATTGTGTTGTTACGAAAATATGTTTTGAGTATCGACAACTCTCCTCAAAGGGGAGAGTACAGGGTTGAGGTGGGTACTATACACGAATAAATATGTACTTAAAGCACACACACAATCAGGTACTTTTTTTCTCTTTTAGTTGTTATCTGCAGCCCAGTTGTATTGCATTCGCGGGGAGAGAGAGAGAGAGAGCGGGAGAGGAGATATTGTTGTGGTTGTTGGGAAGAGAAAGTTAAAATTCCATTGTATGAAACAGTTTTTTTCTTCCCCCTTCCACCTTCTTCATTTGTTGTTCTTGTACAATGGAATTTTCTTAAATAAGCAAAAAATAAAAGAAAAAATAAAATTAAAAAGTACCTAGAAATTCGAGTACAAGTAAGCGAATGATAGTATGTGTGTACTCAAATACGTAACTAAATAGCCACTGCATTAATGAAAGTATTTTGAGGGAAGAAAATGTTTTGAAAAGCAATTTTTTTATCGGAATTTGAATTCATTATGCTTTTATACTATGTTCAGACATGCACTTTTATTAAATCAATATTCGGTTATTGAGAACAATATTTTTAGCGTTCAGACATATAATATACGACAATTTATTTGACAGCTGGTAAACAAAACAGCTGATTGCTTCAACAATATTGCTTTTAATTTAATCGCGAAAAATAGTGCCAAAAAATTTTTTTTTTAGAAAAAATGGAAAGCAATTTAACATTGGAGAAGGTATTGCTAATGATTAACATAAACGCCGAGCTATTGCGGTTAATAGGGACTACTTGTGACTCCAAAGTGGCTTTCCTCAGAAGGATGAGAAATGAAAAATTTAATAATACTAGACGACCCGTGTGATTATTTCGCACCGTTAGTTGTCATTTTTGTAACATAAAATGCAAATAATAATAGAAATTTTATTAAAATTATAAAAATATTAGAAAAATCATAATATCATCATACATATTTACATATATAAATACATATCGCTCCTTTATTGCAACATAGTCATATTTCCAAAAAAAACTTGAACTTGGCAAAATGCGATTTAAGTTTTGAAGACATAAGTCCTATGATCTAATTGCCGCAAACACTTTTTGCTATAACTTCGGTTCAGCTTGGGATAAAAACTGATTTTTTTTCAACATGTAGAGAAGGTCTAAAAGAGCACTTTTGCCTAAGTAACTACAAATTTTTAATTTCTTGAGATCTGACTATGTTGCAATAAAGGAGCGATATGTTTAAATGCTTTTATAATACTTCTTTGAATACAATGTTAGAGGTATGACATGAACTTCGTTAACTTTTTGCCTGTACGAATCCTTAATACAAACAAAAATATCTTTAAACGTACGCACTCGAGAAAAAGCCACGTATAACAGCCCATGTGAAAAGACCGGTTCTGGTAAATACAATCCTGCCTTTTGATGGGTTTGACCCACCCTATGCTTTGTTTATCGTCATAGCAAAAGGAACTTTCACATTGAATAGTTTTCGTGTCATTCGGAAAGGCACTGGGATCAGAAGGTGTAAGGTTGCTTCGGGCTGTGAGTACAGTTTTATCGGTATGAATAATTTTTGCTAATATAATGTGCTCTCCAAAGTTTGTTACGATTAGCGGTGTACCATTTATTAACCCGTATTAATAGACTTCATAAAACAAACAATATCATGATATTAATGACATTACTAAAATGGCTTTTACAACTTTATATATTTAATTATGTGGAATAGCATTACAATGAGCGACCCTGTTTATCGCACTTGATCTAACAACTACTGCAAAGTATTGCCAAAACAGTTTTTTTACAACTTAATATCTATATTATATATAGCTGACCTAGTAATAAACGGCATTATAGTAAATAGCGGTATTGCCAGAATGGATTTTAATACATACTTTATTATGTAGAACTCCATTACTATTAAGCGACCCTGTATTACCACACTTGAACAAAAAGATATAATCATAATGACAACAGTATTATCATGCAGTCCTATATAAAATTAAATTTTTATTAATGAAAATATTAATTTTTCAATTTCTAATTATTTTCGTTAGTGTTTCATTAGTGTTAGATATAAGCTTTAAAATGAGATATCATTCATAAATTTGATGCGATGGTATGGAGATATTTGCAACCGACAAAAAATGTGCTTTAGAAATAATATATATGATTGGATAGCTAGCAGGAAAGAAAGTTTTTGCTTATGGCACTGTTGTTGTTTACATTTGAGTTGTCAAATATCAATAGAAAGTGTTCGGAAAAATGTTATATGCTCACTGAACGTACTTATGACAGTGTGGATTTGAAGTTTTAATCAATATTATAACAATTTATGAATTATTGACCAATAATTAATTGAAATTTTATAAGAAAATTGAGATCAATAATGCCGTTTATTGCGATTTTCTAAATTTAAGTGCATGTCTGAACATAGTATTAGAAGAAAAATGGAAAATCAATTCTCTAATGAAGCGATAGTCTAGGTAGCTTCAGACGTAAGACATGGCTGAAACCCCAGCCGAGACATTTCGAATATAAACAGCCATACATACTTACTATACTATACAATACTATACTATACTATACTATACTATACTATACTATACTATACTATACTATACTTACTATACTATCTATACTATACTATACTATACTATACTATACTATACTATACTATACTATACTATACTATACTATACTATACTATACTATACTATACTATACTATACTATACTATACTATACTATACTATACTATACTATACTATACTATACTATACTATACTATACTATACTATACTATACTATACTATACTATACTATACTATACTATACTATACTATACTATACTATACTATACTATACTATACTATACTATACTATACTATACTATACTATACTATACTATACTATACTATACTATACTATACTATACTATACTATACTATACTATACTATACTATACTATACTATACTATACTATACTATACTATACTATACTATACTATACTATACTATACTATGCTATACTATACTATACTATACTATACTATACTATACTATACTATACTATACTATACTATACTATACTATACTATACTATACTATACTATACTATATACTATACTATACACTATACTATACTATACTATACTATACTATACTATACTATACTATATACTATACTTACATACTATACTATACTATACTATACTATCTACTATACTATACTATACTATACTATACTATACTATACTATACTATACTATACTATACTATACTATACTATACTATACTATACTATACTATACTATACTATACTATACTATCTAGACTATACTATACTATACTATACTATACTATACTATACTATACTATACTATACTATACTATACTATACTATACTATACTATACTATACTATAATACTATACTATACTATACTAT
>JABZEU010000094.1:10000-13988 GCA_014635995.1 Sarcophaga peregrina
GCTGCAATTAACTATTAAGTCAACAATACGTGTCAGCACTAGAACTTGTTCAACCGGCAGTGCGCTTAAAAGAGCCTATGCATAGTATTAGCCATGCCCTCTTAAAATGGGCGGTATATAAGTATATCTAAGGACAGACAAACAAAAGAAACTTGTTTTTAAACTCAAATGAATTCCTTTTATGATCTGAGCACAAAAATTTACTCATTTTAAACCCGTGGAATCTAATCGACTTTGCAGATAGAAAAAAACGGAATGTTAAACGATGTCCAATAAGAACGAGACGAAGGCAAAAAGTCTATGAAAAGAAATTCTTTAAGGAAAGTATGCAAGCTTAAGTATGGCAGCCACATAAACTGGCGGAATTTACAAAGAAAAAAATCTAGAATAAGTACTGGCAGGCTGGCTGCTGGCATTCGGTGGTCATAAACTCGTAACTCTTGTAGGGAGAAGAGAATTTTGTTGCTAAATTGACAAAATTTGAACTTCATAGCAAAGTTGTGTTCTAGCTGGCTGGCTATCTCTCTGGCTAATAACTGTCTCTGCATTGTTGTTTCCTACGGGCTTCCAAGTATAACTGCAAATTTAGGTGTGATTGTGAAAGGCAACAAAACAGAATTCAAATGAAATTTTCCTTTAGAAAAACACAAAACAAAAACAACAATAAAGAAACCCTCCTTTGGAAAGAAAAAACAAGGAATGCGGATTTACAGGCTAAATCTTCACACTATTAAATGGAATGAAAAGAAATTAAAAAGAAGCAACAAAAAAAAAAACAAGGAATTGTTCGTTGTTGTTGTTGTTGTTCGTTGTATTGTATTGTGCTTAATTCGCTTATAAAAACAAGTAGAATGTTGAACGTAGAATTGCTGTGGAATGTTGAAAGTAGAATGAAATGATTTCTGTCTGTCTGGCTGTCTGTCTCTCTGTCCGTATGCAAAATTTGTTTAAAAGCACACAGAAAACCAGTAGAACAGCTTTGAATGCCTTAAAATACTTTGAAGATGAAAAGAAAACAAAAGAAAATCAAAGCCTGAAGAGAATAACTGCTAAAGGATCTTCTTTTTATCGTTGTATTGGAATTCATTGTCCACGCATACCAACTACCATCAATCTACCAACACTCACGGCCATTGACAAGTTTTCAAGCTTTTAATGGAAAGAAAAGAAAAAAAAATTGAACAACACACTTCGCTAGCCATGAATAAGACCTAGCTTCTCACACCATTAATTTGTGTGCGTTAATTTTATACATGAGTGTGGCGGGACCTACAGTTTAAAGTCGCCTCCGAACGATAGATTTTTTGAGAAACTTTTCATTGCAATTTTTACTCTCAGAGTCTTTGCCAGAAATCTACTGAGAGGAAGTCGCCGAAGAAATATTTTTCGTTTTGATGTCTGACCTGGGATACGAACCAGGGCCTTTCGTCTAATAAGCCAACACACTACCCACTAGACCACGGCGACTTCATGCATGGACGCTATTAAGCATTTTAATTTCACTCTCAGAGTTCTTTTTGTTCAAGGTCTGCGGTCGCAGGGCGTATGGCGGTCTTTTCAAGTAAATCCGATTAATTGTTATTAACCTCGACCGCCATATTGAATCCGCCATTTTGAATTTTTTAAATCTGAACGAAAATCTGTAATCAGCGTCTCCAAAAACCCCTGCGTACCAATTTTCAAGTAAATCTCATTAATTTTTAAAGTCCTCCGTAATGTGTTTCTTTTTCTCTTGCACCCCATGACATAAACCCAAGCCCTACTTTAAGGGCGCATGCCAACAATTTAGCATTGGGCCCATTTTAAAGAGCAAAGATCAATTGTGAATTTCTGATAATAGCGCTGGTTCTAGCATAGCAGTGTTTAGCTCTACAATTTTTTAAAAATGGCCAACAACGCTATTTTCAGGGGACTTCAACCCCCCCTTTTTCTCGAAAACCTGACGTGATGGAAAGTTTTTGATCGTGATCAGAGCGCAAAATGGCTTCGAAAACATCTGGAGCCATCTTATTTGCAAAATCCATGCAGGGCTGTGTAAATGAAATCGTTTGACTAGTGGGAATGAAATGTTTTCCTGCAGCCTCAGGAATAAATACCTATTCTCCGCCTGCGTACCAATTGTCCAATGATCCTGCCCCTATCTTATCATGCATAGTTGGTCATTACAACACTTCAGTCGGGATTATTGACCTAGTTTCTCACAACACCCCTTACGTTGTGTGTGTTAATTTCATACATAAGTGGGGGACCTATAGTTTAAAGCCGTCTCCGAACGACAGATTTTTTGAAGAAATTTTCCTTGTCTGAACGCATGCTTTTAAATCAGAAAATTTCGAACGAGTTTCCCCTAGCCAACCATATCAGGACCCTGATAGTAACCTAACAAGCAAAGAAAATTTAAATTTTACTTAGAAAACCACTACATTAAATTTCTGAGGGCGTTGTGTAGTTGGTCCTAATCCCCAATTTGCTACCTCATCACAGGATATGTCAGAGAGTAAGGAATAGCAGAGGCCTTGGGGGAACGGATCGGCTTATCATGTTTCTAAGTGTCTATGGCCTGCTCTAGACAGCGTAAGAAAGCTTGGTTGCTGGGCATGGATAAGGCCAGTTTAAGGTTAGCTATTGGCTTTATACGAGACATGTGGTTTAGGTCATGAAAAAAGGATTTGGAACAGATCCCAGTCGTACGGATATTACAAGGTATTATTTACGATAAAGAGGAGTTAGAGAATATCGAAACTCCTCTGTAACTGTCGAGCCTTTATAGGTTGAGGTTGAGACCCTTGTTCAAAGGCGTCTTAGAAAGTTTGAATTCTGTGTCGAGAGCTCTCCATAGATTCTTATCAGTTTGAGCGGGGTTTTTGGTTTGGACTATTTCTGAATCGCACTGATGGTCCAAGCTGGGGAAACCGTTGGTAGTGGAATTTCTCGGATCAATAGGTTAAAGCCGAACCTCTATTAGGAACCGAATTTGCAGCATCTTCCAGGCTCAGTTTATAGCAATACAAGTTCCGATTTATTGGAATTAAAATATCCCCATTGGGAAAGTCAGGCTGCTATCAGGGCTTTATGAGCTAGTGTATAGCTCCAAGACGGTCTACATAGATAATTGGCCATTACAAACCTTCAGTCAGGATTACGACCTAGCTTCTCACACCACTTATGCTGTGTGCATTAATTTTATACGTAAGTGGCGGGACCTACAGTTTAAAGTCGACTCAGAACGACAATTTTTGAGAAACTTTTCATGGCAATTTTCTCTCAGAGTCGTTTGCCCAGAAATCTGCTGGGAAAAGTCGCCGAAGAAATATTTTTTCGTTTAATGTCTGACCTGGGATTCGAACCCGGGCCTTTTGTCTAATAAGCCAACACACTACCCACTAGACCACGGCGATTCTTAAGACGGTTCTAGGCTTCGAAAAACACATGAACAGAGAGGCAAAGAGGTTATAATGTGCATATCGGTTTGGGTCCGGAACACAATAATATCCCGGGAAACAGCAAAGCGGATGATGAACTGGCCAGACGCGGCACACCATCGAACTCTCCGACGAATTCTTGAGTATTGGGGGTCCTTTGAGGACTGCAAGCTGATGATTAACGACAATGCCTCAAGACTCTAGCAACAGCAGGTGGGGACAACGGATAAGGGCAGCAGTGAGTGGCGTGCATGATCTGGCCTGGGCCTGGAGGAAGGCGCATATAATAGGCTGCTGAAATTCCAAGACGCCTGCTTGTGGGGTTGTGGGAGTCGTGACCAGGTCATTGTATTATGTATTGTCCCCGCTAGGCGTATTGGTGTGGAGCACACCTTGCTAACGATTTCGTAGAAGTTTCAGAAGCGAGGACAAGGAAGAGTGATTCTTTATCTAATAGGAACATGCCCGGCAATATGTCAACGGAGGTACCAGAGACCTCTGGTGCCTACTATATTGATGATCTGAGTTATTTGTCGAAACCCGACGGTCGCCAGTCTGAGTCGCGT
>JABZEU010000095.1:0-13979 GCA_014635995.1 Sarcophaga peregrina
TGAGAAAATATTCAGTACTTTTTTTTTAAAGCATTTTCAAAAAAAATACAGTTATTTGGCGGACCCTTTATTAAATTATTGGCAAAAACGTGGAGACTAAAGCGGTGTAAAACTCTTTAAATGGGTTTTGTGATCTAAACAGTCAACAAAAGGTTATTTATTTACGCCAAGACGTTGTTCAGTTCATTGAATTTGCATGTAATTTTGAATGAAATAAATACACGCAACACGTTATTGCATAGGCGTCCTATACCACGATTAGCTTAGAAGATATGGAGTGGGAATTTTAATTCTCATTGTGAACACAACAGCTTTTTACGCGCTCCTATATAAACGGTTAAAAACAGTCAAAATAGTGCAAATCTAAATTAAAAATTTATATTTATACAATCCCTACAAGTGCCCCAACATTATTGTGAAAAACAATTAAAAAAAATTTCATAAATAAAGTGATTTATTCTTCTTTTAAATAAACAAAAAACTAATTTTCTTGTGAATACTAAAAACAACCAAACACAATTTAAAATAGACACAATCAAATTCAAAAGAGAGTTCAAAAGAGAATTCAAAAGAGAGTACAAAAATGAGTCAGACTGTTGTCTGTAAACAATGCAGTAAGGAGATAACAACTCCAAACTATGTTAAATGCTTCAATTGCAATAACAATTATCATTTTTCCCCCCTGCTGCCCTATATCCGAAAACACGTACTTATCGATGTATGGTGAGAAAAAAACTACATGGAAATGTCAAATTTGTAAGCCACGACGAAATCCAAATTCATTGTACCAAACCGTTGTTTTTGAGGACAACAACAACAGGAAACAAGCTCGAACCGATGATGATGGAGAGACAGCAGAGAATGACCAATCGAAAAAATTCAAAGAGACAATGTCATTAACCTCGTTTGACTCTAGATTGAACTCTTTCGATTCTAGGCTATGCTCTGTTCAATCTAATGTAGCAGACCTGAAGGCAGATATGAAGGAGATTAAGAAAACTGTTGAACAACTTGCAGTAAATGTAAACACATCCAACATACAAATGAAAGATGAAATTCAAATCGCCCTCTCAACAATATCAAATACTCTTGCGACTCTAGTTAATCAAGTGAAAGAGATTGGTGAGAAGGACAAAAACAGAGACACTAGAATCAATAACAACGAATCACGCATAAACAAACTAGAACAGCAAATGATCAGCAAAAATATCGAAATAAAAAACATACAAAACAACGAAATCTCTGAGTATGAAGTGATTAAAACTATTGGTACAACAATAAATGTTGAGATAAATGAGGAAGATATTACAAATGCATACCGTATCAAAAAACAAAACAAAATCATCATAGAATTCTCTACACTGCGCAAAAAGACCGAGTTTATGAGTAAAATTGAAAGACATCGCGTCGATGCAAAAATAATCAATAAAACTGATCAAGATAACATGGTTAACAAATATATATATATAAATGATCAATTAACGTTTCATAACCGTCATCTCTTGTGGCAAGCCAAAACAAAAGCAAAGGAGGAAAACTGGAAATTTGTCTGGGTACGAAATGGCATTATCTTCGCACGAAAAAATGAAAACTCAACCTTATTCACCATTAATAATGCTGCAGATATTGAATCCATTAAAAATGCAATGTAAAAAATACAATTCAAATACATATATATATATATATATATATTTTTATAATATAATAAAAAATAATAAAAAAATAAGAAATGATGAATAATCAAAAACAAACTTTAAACAACTTTAATGAAATTGATAATATCCTATTAAGTTATCCCACATCATTAATATGCATGAACATTCGATCACTAAGACTAAATTTCACCCCTTTTCTGGCAACAATAAATAGTGTAATAAATAAAATTAAATTTATTATCTTAGTTGAAACTAATATAACTGATAATGAAAACATTTTTTATAAAATAAAAGGTTTTAATTCTGTATTTTACAACAGAGAAAACAGAGGTGGAGGCATTGCTATTTATATTGCAGAAGATATAACATTTAATAAAATTTCTCTAACACCAAACTCATTTGAAATAATACAACTTGATGTAAATATCAACAACAGAACACTTTCTTTACTCACAGTGTATCGTCCCCCTCACGAAAGCGTCCCTATATTCATCAACGAACTTGATGTAATCATAAACAACATAAATAAAAAACAAGAGATCATAATAGCGGGAGATATAAATATAGATATATTAAGAGAAAACAACACAACAACAACATATCTAAACATGATAATGAATAACGGGCTGCAATGTATGATTAATGAGAGTACACGTGTAGATATTAAAAGAAACACAAGCACGTGTATTGATCATATATTTTTAAGAAATAACAAAGCAACAACAAAAGCAAAAGCTGTAATAATAACAACAAGCATCTCTGATCACTACTCACTTTTTTGTTGTGTATATGAAGAAAATGTAAAAAAACAGAGTCAACCAACATCTTTCAGTCAGGGGCCTCATTTTAACAATTTTAAAATTAACAAAAAAATACAAGAAACCAATTGGAATATAGTAATGCAACAAATATCAGACCCAAATCAGTTATATAATAAAATGCACGAAATGTTTAATAAAATATACCAAAGTTCAACAAAAAAACAAATATCAAATAAAAAAAGATCAACAAATCCTTGGATTAGTAATGAGATTGTAAAATATTGTGATGCTAGGGATAAACTTTTTAAAAAATGGCGAAATAATCCTAAAAATAAAATATATGAAAAAGAATACAAAAATTTTAGAAATTTCGTTAATAAAAAAATTACTTTTGAGAAAAATAACTATTATAAAAACAAATTTATTGAAAAAAGAAATGATATTCGCGCAACATGGCAATTATTAAATGAATTAATTGGTAAAAAAACAAATGATATTGACAATTTTATAATAAATACTTTCAAAAATGAAAATCTTAGTGTTATTTCAAATAACTTTGCTTTAAGTTTTCATTCAAACGTTAAAAAATTAATACACAATTGTGATATAGAAACAATAAATAATACCCATAATACCGTACTAAACACTATTTTCGTTAACTACGCCAGTGAAGAAGAAATTTACAGCATTTTAAAAACATTAAATATTGGAAAAGGCGCTGGAATTGATGGATATACGACCAAAAGACCTCAAGAATAATGCTAGTTTCTTAACACCTATCATCACCAAACTGATCAACTCAAGCTTAGAACAGGCTATTGTGCCAAATTTGCTAAAAATATCGTTAGTAAGGCCAATATATAAAAACGGAGACAAAATGGAATTTAACAACTATAGACCTATAGCTATTTTATCTGTAGTAGAAAAGGTTTTGGAAGAAGTCGTAGTTAAAAGACTTACAGATTTTCTACAAAAGTTCAAAATTATAAATAAAAACCAGTTTGGATTTCAAAAAGGTAAAAATATTAATAAGCTATTAGGCAATTTTTCAACACACATCAATCAATGCTTAAGTAATAGTATGCATGTTCTAGTGCTTTTCATCGATTTCAGCAAAGCGTTTGACACATTATCGCACACTAAAATGATTGAAATTCTAGAAAGGAACGGAATAAGAGGTAATATTTTAAGATGGTTTAAAAATTATCTAGATTGCAGATCGTACTGTGTTAAAATAAAAAACATAATTAGTAATGAAATAAGCATATGATTGTGGTGTACCACAAGGTTCAAAGCTCGGCCCAATACTCTACATTATGTACGCAAATGATATGCTAAGACATTTAAATGATACGACCTACGCATATGCAGATGACACAGCTATAATTGTTGCTAACAAAAATATATCAAACGCAATTGAAATTATGCAGAGGACAATTAGATATTGCAACAAAATGGTCGCACGATAATGGTCTTATCATCAATGCAAATAAAACAAAAGTAATGCACATCAAACCACCTCATCTTGTAAGCTCAGACATAAACCTAACATTTCACAACACAGATTGTATTCATAAAACATCTAACAACACATACCAAAACGACTCTTGTTCAACCAAAATAGAAAAGGTCAACTCATACAAGTATCTAGGACTCTACGTTGATAGTAGCTTTAAATGGAAAATACATATTGAAAGTCTACAAAAAAAGCTTAGAAAAATCTCATATATATTATTTCACTTGAGCAACTGTGTACCATACAGCGTACTACGTCAAGCCTATTTCTCACTTGCTGAATCATATCTGAGACATGGTATAGCTGCTTGGGGAAATGTTAAATACAACAGCACGTTGCAGAAAACACAAGATCAGATACTCAGAATATTATGGAAAAAACAACAATATAACACCAATACTCATCCAACAGATAATAACACTCATTTCAATATAACAAAAGCTACAAACGTTTTAAGCGTAAAAAACATTTATAATATTACAATAATAAATGAATTTGCCGATAACCCAAATTTTTTGAAACAAATCGATCATACATATAACACAAGAAGAAAATCACAAGGAAGATTTAAAGTTAATCGCTTTCTAAATGAATATGGAAGAAACACTCTTCCAGTAACATTACCAACAATTCTCAATAAAATACCAATTTATATAATAAACAATAGAAACAAATACGAAAAAAAGAAACAAATAAAAAACTATCTCATAAGTTTACAATGAGTAACTAAAGCCAAATATAGAATCTAAAAGAAGAACTTAATTAGAACAAAAAACAGAAAATATGTAAATTTTTGCACAAATATCCTGCAGACAAGCTGAATAGCTTCGCGGGGAAACATTGGAAAATTATACATAAAATGCCATACAACAATAAAACAAACCAACAACTATCTCTATCTAACCAATATGCCTTAGACACTCTTTGAAGATTGCTTAGTTAACCAATAAGGAGGAAAATTCAACTTTCGGGGAAAATCCATAACATGTTGAGCAGCTGATATAATTTATTTGCCTCAATTATTTACTTTGTAATTAATAATGTAAACATTCCTGAAATTTTTAATAATAATAATAATAAAATGTTCCTTGAAAAAAAAAAAAAAAAAAAAAAGTCGCCGCAATCTAGTAGGTAGTATGTTGGCTTATTAGATATGTGGCCTCGGTTTAAATCCCAAGTCAGACGTTTCCAACAAAAACGAAGTATGAAAAAATATTTCTGCGGCGACTACTTCTCAACAGATTTCTGGAAAAAACTTTTGAGGGTAAATAAAAATTGCTGTGAAAAGTTTCTTAAAAATCTGTCGTTTGGAATCGACTTTAAAACGGTAAATAAATAACCATAACATAAATGGTGTGAGAAGCTAGGTCGTAATTCGGACTGAAAGGTCGTAATAACTAATTATGTATGTGTGTAATAAGATAACCAGAAGTACTCAAATTACAGTATGCATGTTGAAGCTCTGAAGTTGAGCTGTGTCTAGCGCCTCTTCGTACTTCGATGCTTCATACAGACAGGCTAAACGTATGTGAGTTGTAGTTTAATGCATTGGATAATGGAATTGACAGTATATACCCAAGGTGATCTGGTCGTTCTGATCCAATTGCTGCTTTATATGCAAAATGCTCTTCACTATCGAATCTCTTCTGAAATACAATTGGATGGATTTGTGTTTATTTATACCAATGCGAAGTCTCTTTTATTAAGCGGTTGATTTGGTACTTTGCCAACTTGGCTTATTTTCACTAGACATCTCTTTTCAATAAGTGATCAAATACCTTTTGAAAACTAAGCTTGAAATATTAGGATTGCTGTAGAAATTCCAGGTTACATTAAGCATTACATATTTCTGCCTCGCCTTTTCCATTCAATTCATGATATCATGGGAGGAAGTAGTGAGTAATGTGTTGGAAAAGTAAATTTATTTTTTTTTCTGTTTTTAAAAATGATTTTAACTTTTAAATTAAATACATCTTCAGTATCAAAGAATAAAACATATTTATTGAATTGAACCTAATTACACTTAAATAACGATGAAAAATTTTGTTTCTTTTCAGATTATATTCCCCAGTTGCAAGAACTTCAGTAAGTATTTGAAAATTTCTTAATGTTGCTAAAATTTTCTACTAATTTATTGAATACGATTAAATATTTAATTGTCCCCCAAAGTTAACAATAAATTCATGAAATTATAACAACAAATTTCACACCCCTTTCCCAAAGTTATTTGGTTCATTAAAACTTAAAAAATGAGAGGAAATTTAACTCAAAACAAACTTTTTGCAAAACTTTAAATCTTTTTAACATTTAAACCCCAGAAAATATGTACATTTTCTACTTAAACTTTCAATTCTGAAAATTATTTATTTAACCCAACCTTAAACAACAACAACAATAGTTCATTGAAAACTTTGTAAATTTTGTTCGCAATGACAAAAGTGATTGAAGATAAATATGAAATAAATTGCCACAACAAAAAAAACAAAAAAAAACTAAAACAATCATAATTGCGGAACCATTATTCTATTAATTTTCCAACGTAATTGTAATTATTGTTAAAAATAAAGTGAAATTCGCAATAATTTTAGTTTTCCTTTTCTCTTAAATAGCTCCGTTGTCGTATGAACATGAAACCAATACCGCACATACACATAAGTATGCGGCTATAACCGCATTTACAAACGGAAAATAAAATGAAAAATAATTTTTCCGCATTGCATCATCATTTTGTTGCTATGAAGTCTTAGTAAATAATATATAAGAGGGGTAGTGAAAATAAATCCATCATAAAGTGATCTCTCATTTGGCTCAAATATGAACAATTTTGTTCGATAAGTTGCTTTCAGTTGTACAATATTGAAGGAAAATCATCCCTATCCCTAAGGCACTAGCTTCAACTGGGTACAGTAGAGAACGATTCTTTAAAACCTTTCAAAGCAATCTCTCAAATACAGCCACAAGCTAGTTAGTTTATATTTGTGTAGCCTTATGTCGCAGAATATGTAGTTCCACACCAATTGGCCAAACCAGGCCACAATCAGCTAATGGGCTTTTAACTTATTCAGATTTCTTCAGGTTAAATTTCTGCTGCTATAAGTCCGAAATCCTAGCAGCTTAACGAAACGCTATAATCACTATGTAAAGGCTTAACGTCCAGCACACTATCCTTTCTTAATTGGCGATTACAACCTTTTTGCCAGGATTACAACCCAGACTATTAATTGGCGGGTACTATAAGGGAGAAGGCAACGATATGATTTAGTGACCATAGATTTTATGCGATTACTATGTCAAGGCTTCACCTCCAGCATACATTACTTACTTACTTAATGGGCTTTAACAACCCTTAAATGATTGGACGGTGACCGTGACCGGCAAATTTAAGTAACTTTTTATGGTAATTTTATGTACTGTCGGTATTCCTGCCAAAAGACAACTGACGGCAAGACCTCAAAAGAAAAATGTTTAGCTTTGGGAAGTCATAAAGCTCCTCCAATTTCTTATTCGGCTTAATATTTTCTTTAACCCTGTCTTACTTTCAATAAAGTTTTCTATTTAAGCAAATGACCAGCCTCTCATGGCAGTTTCTAGAATAATAAGGTCGCCATCTGTCGTTAACTCTTTGAATATGTACCCTATAATACTTTCATCCAAGGGATGATTCTGTCCGATGTTATTATGGTATCGGGTCCGCCATCAAAACTTTTTTTTAAACTAACGCTTATTTCGTGCATGGTAACACTATTAGTTTTATCCTTCCGCTGAACGAATATGGTTGTGTATATGCGTTTTCGCTTTGCTCAGTGGGCTTGCGATCGACTTACAGAAGAAGCCGAATTTGGCAAAAAAAATTAACTTTTCAGATGAAACTCATTTCGATATTGGCGGATATGTAAACAAGCAAAATTGTCGCATTTGGAGCACTGAAAACCCGAACGCATACATTAGAAAGGTGACGCACCCGAAAAGAATCACTGTTTGGTGCGAATTTTGGCCCAGAGGCGTAATTGGGCCATTTTTCTTCGAAAATGAGCAAGGAGTGAACGTTATAGTCAATGGCGATTGTTATCGGGCCATGTTGAACGAATTCTTGTTTACAAAAATTGAACACAAGGATATTGGCAACATTTGGTTTCAACAGGATGTATTTCGCCCTGTTTTTGAAGATCGCATTATCAGCCGAAATGCTGATGTCGTTTGGCCACCTCGGAGCTGCGATTTGACACCATTGGACTATTATTTGTGGGATGCCGTCAAAGATAAGTGTTACGCCGATAAGCCAGAGACAATTGACTTTTTAAAGGACAATATTCCTGAAGCCATTGGTGAAATACAACTTGACACAATCGATATTGTTCTTAAAAATTGGACCGATCGTGTAGGCTACTGCTGGCCCAACGGAGGCAGCCATTTGAAGGAAATTATTTTTCATTATTAAGCGGAAGGATTGCACTTTCAAATAAAAAAATAAATTTGAGAAAATATTCAAAATTTTGTTTTAAAGGATTTTCAAAAAAAAAAAAAGTAATTTGGTACTCGGGAAATCTTGTAGTATAGAAAATAATAAATTTCTTTTTTCAACACTTGATATATCACAACAACAATGGCATTAAAAATAAAAAATAAAATAGTTGCAATAGCAATTGAAAAATTATAACAACATTGTAGTGAATTGTGCCTCTAAATTTTGTGTCTACACGGTCTATTTAATCGGAACTGAACTAAATTCATGAACATGAACCTAACTAATAGCCACTTAACCACGACTTAAGCATGAGCTACGTCTAGCACAAGTCAAAGTTAAGAAAAAAAAACATTTTAAAATAAACAAAATATTAATCAAAGGGTAATTCGTTTGGGAAAGACCCTGTGCAACTTGGTATTTAAAAATATTCTGTTCTGAGTTAATTAATTTTTGTTTGATACGACAATTTCACCTCTGTACTCATGGTAGGGTATTTCAATACTTACCTTACCGTTAATTTAAAATTCTTAATTTTTTTTGCTAGTATTTTTTAAAAAAATTTCAACCGCAAAGCAACACCAGTACCGGTAGACAAATAAAATTTGTGGCAAATGACAGCAACAGCTGACAGTTAGCAACATGAACAAAAATAAAGCCAAAGCGAAAGAACTGAACGACAAAAGTATTTTTACACTTGTATTTACGTTGATAACAATAAATATTATCGTTAATTTCTCTTTTGTTTATTCTCTCTTAGTGTGTCTTTTTGCTTTCTTGTTTTTCTTTGCTTTTAGAATACGACAATCTAATAAAAAGAAATTGTTGCCTGGTGTAATAGACACAACATAATTGTAAAAGAGAGCAGGAAGAAAATCAGTAAGAAACTTATTGTCGCTGGGTAATGATCGACTAAATGAAACGCTACTTTACAAAGTCATGTGTAATATAATACTAAAGGATTTGCAATTTAATTGCGAGAAAAACGGATTGATTATCAGGAAGTACAAAGCTGCGTTCTATGAATTTTGCAGCCTGGTTTGCGAAAAACATGAGCCACTAGCACGAAAACCGGTATAGACATTGAAAAACCAGTCTGTCGGTGGCATATTAACTAAACCACTTTGATCAGAATTTATTGAAAGTAACGCCTCTCTAATTGAAGTCGCCGTAGTCTAGTAGGTAGTGTGTTGGCTTATTGGACGTAATGCCAGAGTTCGAGTCCCAGGCTAGACATCAAAATAAAATACAAAAGTATTTCTTCGGCGATTTCCTCTCAGCAGCTTTACTCTCTGAGTTTCTCAAAAATCTGTCGTTGGGAGTCGACTTTAAGCTGTAGGTCCCGCTACTTATGGATGAAATTAACACACACAAAATAAGCGGTGTGAGAAACTAGGTCGATAATCCTGACTGAAGGGTTGTAACGCCTCTCTAATTCATCCACTCAGTTAAGTTTATTTTTTACTGTTACCCAATCACTTTAATCAAGAAGTGAATATTCGCAACTTGGGTAGCGAACATTTCCGAAAAAATTTTTGGGACTATTTTTACCACAACCTTAAAAAATAAAAAACTTTAAGCGATTTCTCTTAGCCTAATTACATCCGTTGTTGTCGTCGCCTTATTAGAAGAGAGACTGTAGTTTAAACCCTGACTCAAACATTTCGAACAAAACAAAAATATTTCTTCGGTCCTCTTTGTCTCAGCAGTCATCTGACAAAAACCTTAAATATAAAATAAAATTACCATGAAAGGTTTCGCAAATTCATTCGTTTGGAGTCAACATTAATGGAAAATGTTAACATGAGTGGTGTGACAAGCTAGATTGTAATTCCAATTTTAGTATAGTAATGACCAATTAAAAACAAAACTTCCTTAGTTGCAGATAGAAAATTTATAAAATAATTTATTAAGATCATGTGTTTCGGTCTGAAGCGGACTAATGGGATGTGCTTGCATATGTACTTTCTCGCCTACAATGATTCTCTTGACCCATCAATGTACAATTAATATAAGGTGCTCTGGTTCTCCCTATTCAACATTTGTACCCCTAACCCTTTTATGAAATGTAGTTTGTAACGCAAAAAGTTTTTTTATATAGTGAGGGACAATTTCATATGATTTTATAAAATTTTTTTGTTATAATTTTTATTACTAATGTAAGAAACAGAAAATTATGTCACACCCGTTACACTTAAAAAGTAAAAAAAATAATTATTTTAATGATTAGTAAACATTAATTAATACTACTAAACACACACTTGACCAACAAACGTTCCATAACATCATGAACGACATTTATAAATTAAAAATAAAAAACTGATGTCACACCCGTTATGTTAATGATAAGATTTTTATGTATTTCATATATTTTTTATATACTCATAATAATATTTATTATATAGGTACTGTGTTAAAAAGAAAAATATGTCACACCCGTTACAGTATTGTATTATGAATTGTATGGTAAAGGTTGTTCCTTACAAACTAAGCTAACTGTAAATGAAGACATTAACGAAATCACACCCGTTACATAATTATGGCTTTCAAATCGTAAATTCTATGACATATTCGTAGCCCAAATAACAAAATTGACTTCATAATAAAAAAAAATTTCATTAAAAATTTTTTCCTTTTTTTGAATTCCTTATCGAGTTGTGTGAGAGAAGTGTGTTGCTGGCAAAAGTAGGGCATCCAGAGGTTGTATTATAAGTTATTGCCCACTTGCTTACACACCCATTATACCCCAACCGTATGGTAGTTTCGTGAAAATGAATGTAAGCAAACAAGCAAATATTTAATGATTCTGCACTTGACAATGCAACTACAATACACGTTTTATTGTTGTTGTTGTTGGCCATTATAATCGTGAGTGATGTTATTGTTTTTACCACGACTGTATGCGGTTCCTACATATGAATTTGCATAAGCAGCGCAATAAAATTATGCTTAAAATAGCAAAAACGAAACAAAAAACCAAAGCGCCAACCATACATTCTGCTCCCACGTCTGCCTGCCTGTCTGTCTGTCTGTCTATCTGTTTTCATGTAATATTCATTGTATGCAAAAAAGATTTTTTAATACTCGGTGGACAATTCATATCGTCAATCAGTCATGATAAGGTTTTTTTTTCTTATTTTTCTTGTTATTTTTTGGTATTTGATTTATACAGTCAAGTCAGCATTTCAGACAGTCATTCATTTGCAATTTGAATTCATTCGGGGAATTTATTTGTTATTTTTTGTTGTTTAGAAATTTAGATTTCTGTGCTAAATTTACTTTTCACGAAGAATTGAAATATTCTGTAATGCATGGAAATAAAATTTTGTGAATGCAATTGGAAATATTATAATTTCGCTTCCGCTATGTTTTATGCATGCTGTGCATAAAAAGATTCGAATGCCAAATAAAACTGAATTGAATTTAAAAAATAAATCAATAATCTAAGCTTATTGGCAAAGGGAATTAAAGAAGGTAAACCAATGAAGCCAATGACTACTTAACAGGGTAGTTAATGAAGCATTTCTTACAACAAGTCAAAAAAGAATTACTCAGACTACTCCATGGCAAAATACAATTAATGAATAATGTATGCAATGAATCGTTACCCGTCTGAGATGCTAAGTTTTTGTGTATACCGAAAAGCAAGATTATCTTCTACTAGGCACTTCTACTATAAAGTCTATAATACAATCAAAGAACAGTTTCAGCGTGGTGAGACCCTTGTTCAAACCCTAGTTAAGGCATTTCGATCAAAGTCAGCAGATTTCTGGTAAAAACTCTGGCAATAAATAAACATTTAAACTGTAGTTCCGTTCACGTATGTATACAATTAACATACAGAACATCAGTGATGTGAAAATCTAGATCATAATACTGACTGAACGGATTGTAATGTTAAGTTATGTATGTATTTACAGTCAACCCTCCTATAACGCGGTTTCTATATAACGCGGTGCCGAAATTGCGACAGCCCTCTTATAACGCGGTACTCTTATTGCGCGGTTTGCGTTCAACTTCATCCCATAAGTTCCTTCCGCACAGCCTGTGAATGAATAGAAACTAGATATTCTAAGAGGGTTTAATATAAGTTTTGCAGTACTGTGCAAAACAATAGCATTTGGATTTTCAATTTAAAAGAAAACAATGAATGAAGATGAACTAAGTGAGGATAAATATTAAAAAATTACATTATTTTACAAGTCTTTCTTAATTTTGTTGGAAACTAGTCTTTTAGTTTAGCTTTTATTTCATTTTTTTTATCAATGCTTGAATTCAATAAAAATAATTTATAATTTATTTTGCCTTTTGCATTTCTTGGTGTCCATAGAACGTGATACGAATGATGTGATTTGTACTAATTCTGTGCTTCTTATAGTGCGGTTTCCATACAACGCGATAGACTATGAATTAGTCTGGTTTGTACGTGAAAACCGAGTTTCTTAGTTTACGCACTTACCGTTATAGGAAGGTTGACTGTACATATGTAGATTCTGATTGCCTAAGCATTCTTTGTCTCAGGTTGCCAATTACCTAACAAGGACAATCAATAAATTCTGAAGTCTCCTCTTTTTCGTTGCCACTATACACGTTCTGTAGAAGTTGTTACATCGTATTCCCAATACCCGTATGCACTCCAGGCCAATATCTCGTCATACCTGCATTTTTTTTCTGCATAGGCTGATTTTCTTCTCAAAGCTTCTGGCAACGCTGTATAGGTGGTCAAGTAAGCTTTGGCAGTCAAAGCTACCAATTCGACCTAAACTAACTTAGATCTGCATACTCCCTTGGGGTTCCATGGCCGCTTTATTGATGTAGCCACCATAGTAGATTTCTGCAAGAACTCTGAAAGTAAAAATATAAAAAAGTTTCTCAAAAATTTGTCGTTCGGAGTCTACATTAAACTATAGGTCCCGCCTCTCATTTATAAAATTAACACACACAACATAGGTGGTGTAAGAAGCTAGGCCCTAATCCTGACTGAAGGGTTGTAATTACCAATTACGTATAAATAGGTGTATTCATTTGTAGCTATTATTTCATACTGTACATAGTATCCGATTAATGCAAGGGGCAAGTATTTGACTTTGTGCCTGATATGGATCCAACTAAGAACACTTGGATCACGTTGATGCGAAAATATTTGATCTACTTAAGCAAAGCCAAACTACAATAAACTGTGTGCCCCTGCTAATGTTAATTGAAAAGCATTTTTAGAGAATGAGGATATTCATGCTTCGTTGTTAAGTTCCCAATTAAATGAACAACGTGTGACCGGCCTTTCATCCTAGTTTTCCAAGAAATTTAAGCCATTTTTTTAGCATTAAAGTCACACACTGTTCACGACTTAATTTTTCTATACCAAATGCTTTAATTTGTTCTATTCAAGATAAACGTATGCATATATATATAAGGACTATGAATTTATATGTATGTGGTTAAGTAAGTAAGGATACAAGAATTTTATTTAATTTCGTTTGTATATCTTTTGTTTGTAATTTATCTAAATGCCTATTACAAACACGCAAACACATCCTTTGAACCTTTTCAGGTCTTCATTAAATGTGTTTTTGTAGGAAGGAATC
>JABZEU010000096.1:0-13966 GCA_014635995.1 Sarcophaga peregrina
ATGGAAGTCTAGTGATATGGACCTTTTGCAAGGTCAACGTACATATGAATTTACAATTCCGAATCTCCCGAAAAACACCGGGACAAGTTTGAAAAAATCGCGATTGGTATCTCTAGTCCATACTATATGGAGTTTGCATCAAAACATTCCTCTCTTAACTTATGATGACCCACTTTCAAGGGTGTGTGTCTGACTTTGTTACTTAATGCTGGTTCTTTTAATTATTATCCTTAAGTATTGCCAGCAGAAATTAAACTCAATCGTTTGCCTTGATTGTAAAGCCATATAAGGGAGAATTCCCATTCAATTCCTCCAGATACACAGCAATACCTCTCATGATGTCCTTTATTTTTTATTTATTTATTATTTATTATAATTTACATCGCACAACAACATATAAATCTTATAAGTGACAGTGCTATGTTAGGAATCATTAAGATTTAAAAATTAATAGTGAAACAAAAATACTTTAAACGATATAAAGAAAAAATATAATATAAAGAAATTAAAAAATTAAAAACGTAAGTAAGTAAATAAGTGAGTTGAAAATATTAAAAAAAGAATATTAAAAAAAAGTTACCATTTACAAAAATTAGTCTAAAAAAAACTGGGAATAAAAATATATCCTATATAGACCTATAAAATAAATCACAAATAGTAAAAAATTTTGCTCATGAAAATAATTTGAATAACTCCTTCTTGAACGCGTTTGCATTGCCTAGAGTCTGGATGTAATTTGGTAGAGAATTTGGTGTGTATAAGAAACTGTCTCTGAGATAAAAGAGTCCTAAATCTTTGCTGAATAATGTTCCTACCCCGGTAGGATCTAGCAAATTTAATTCGACAAAATAAATATCCCGGCCGTCCCGTGTAAATTATCTTATGAAGTAGAATAAGGCATCTAATTTTCAGGAGATTATCAAATTTTACATTAAGAATACGGCAAGCCAATGTGATCACGACGCCCCTTCTGAAAGACATATCTAGCTATGTTGTTAAATGCCAAATTAAGTCTACGTTTATCATCCCAACCGCAGTTTGCGAAAATTTCACACCCATACAAAAGTACCAGAATTAAGTATGTTCTGCAGTTGCATACGAATGACAAAAGGAGTCGAATCAATAACAGTCCACAAGTTCCTAAGCATACTATAAATTCTACCTACAATGGCACCCATATGGTTAGACCACGATAAACTGCCATTAAAGACAATACCCAGATTTTTCACAGATTTGACAAAGTCAATCTTATTTCCCCTGATGCATAATTCGGGCATGACAAATGATCTGTCGGTTCTCGAAAGTATAATACATTTAGACTTGGAGGGATTGATGCAAAGTCCATTGGCCGAGGCCCAGTTGTTAATCGTTACCAAATCACTATTAATATAGTCTAAACAAGAATCAATATTCTCCCTTGGAGTACTAGTATAAAGCTGCACATCATCAGCATACATATGAACATTACAGTGAATCAAGACATCCGGTAAATCATTTATATACATACAAAATAACAGAGGCCCAAGTATTGACCCCTGGGGTCAAATGTAAATGTCTTCTTCTGCTTATTATGGCTTCATGTCGGTACTTAGATATTTATGGAATCAAAAGACTTAAGAGACATATATACAAAATTTATTTCCTTCATTTAAATTAAGATTTAAAAACTTAAAAATTTATATTAATTTCGCAAATCAATTTAAAGTAAATTCTAAATAAAATCGTATTGTCGTACGTATAGTAAAACAGAACTTAAAATTGTAATTCAAACTCCAAACTTTTAAAAATGGAATAATCGTTACTAGCCCCTAAAAAAAAAACAGACACACTTACAACCAAAGTTCATCAGCAACAAGATTTTTACCATATTTTTCGCTTGTTAAGATAACATGTGGAATTAAAAACGAATCTAAACACAATGCCATGCAAGTGTTTCTTGCCTTCTATGGATGAACCCGCATATAATTAGAAAATCTGTTACAAAAATAAAAAATAAAATCTAAAATACCAAAAGAAAAGAAAAGAGATTCACTTTGCAACATGTTCCTCTAACATAAATTGCTAGAATTGTAAGACGAAATATTGTACAACAAGAAGATACAACCTACACACATAATTCATCTTTAAGCCAACACGTACAATCGGGCCAACTAAACAAGTAAGAAGGAAAATGAAAAAAAAAAGAATCCTCTTGCAGACATGTGAGTGCATGTAGAGAAACGTAGATTTGGACTTGGTTTTCTGTGGCAAATTTAATTCCTTTGGCTGATTGTATTTTATCTTAAAACACAAATCCCGGCTTTAGTTGGCAGACGTTTGTTATTTTTCCTTTAGCTAGTGAGCATTAACACGCTCTAGAGGTACACTACACTAGGATATACTTTTATTTAGAAATGTAGTGTGTAGTGATATGTAGGGCATTTAAAAATGCGTGTGATAGCCTATTTTAAATCTGGCTGTAAGTTAAGCAGCAACAAAAACATCTTGGCTAGACAAGTGCGTGGGCCAACCTTTACTAACTTGCCAGACTTTTAGACAAACAATTCACGCAGCTGCAATTTAAATTGTTCATATTTTTTTTTCTTTTATTCCTTCTCTCTCCCTCTCTCTCTCATTGTACACTTTTCATCTTAGTAAGTACTTGTTTTTCTCTTTTTTTTTCTATAAAAGTAACAACGATTTTCTTAAAAAGGGTTTTTTTTTTGTCTGATTATTTTTCTATTTATTCTAGGAATAATAAGACTTTTGCCAACTCCACTCACAGAGACATCTGTGTCTGGGCATCTCTATTTGCCTTGTGTTTGCCGCAAGATCCAAACGATTGTCGTTTGTTGAAGACTATTGGAGTATGAGTTGCAGCTGCAGGCGGTAAGTTTAGACAAATAGAAAAAGAATCCCATACAGACACTTACTGGCTGGTAAACAGCCAGACAGAAAGACAGAACAATAACGACCACAAGCAATTGCCAAAAGCGTAGTTGTATTCTCATAGTGTAGTATGTATATACTCGCAGTAACGTTCTGAAATTCTTTGAAATTAAATAAATTTAATTATAAACAGGTGTTAATATGTTGATTGCAAATGAGGAAACAAATGAAATCAATAGAAAGCAAAACAACGTTTATATAACCATATTTGTAAATCGAAAGAATTTACAAGTCGTTATTTTAAAAAGTAATTAGAATTTCAGATGATACGGTGGTACTTACATATATGCAGACTTTTTTATTTTATCTTTCTGACTTCAAACATCTAATAACAAACAGTTTGAAATAATATTTTATAACATTAAAACATTTATTGGATGTACAACAAATCTCATTTCAAATTATGTATGGTTTCATCATAAAAAAACGAAAGACTTAAGAAACATACACAATATTTTCACTACTTCAGGCATTAATTACTACGATAATAGAAAACTATTCCTATATGAACAATAATATATATACATAATTGGCCATTACAACCCTTCAGTCAGGATTACGACCTAGCTTCTCACACCACTTATGTTGTGTGTGTTAATTTTTATACATGAGTGGCGGGACCTACAGTTTAAAGTCGACTCCGAACGACAGATTTTTGAGAAGCTTTTCATGGCAATTTTTACTCTCAGAATTTTTGCCAGAAATCTGCTGAGAGGAAGTCGCCGAAGAAATATTTTTTCGTTTTGATGTCTGACCTGGGATTCGAACCCGGGCCTTTTGTCTAATAAGCCAACACACTACCCACTAGACCACGGCGACTTCAAGGGGAATGACTTTGCCTTCGACAAATCTCTATAAATGTAAACATATTGTTTGTGTATTTTATCTAGGTTAGTGTTATTGTTGGCTGTTTGTTTACTTGTTTATTCTTTATTATACTGGTGTTGTTGCTATATTTTTGTTTATTCGTTGAATATGTAAACAAGTCCATTGTTTTTGTTTTTGAAGCTTTTGTTTATCATTTTTATGTTAAACGATAACATCATTTCCATTTTCATAATAATATAATACAAAAGTGTTTGTTTTCAACTGAGTATCTAATTCTTAAACAATAACATTATCTTGAACAGTTATCAGGACAATAGTCAAGTCATACTTCATTAGGAGAAAAGTTCTCCAACGTTTTCTTCTAGAAGTTGTTTATACCCATCCAGGGAACGTGTTCAAAGATACCATGTGAAGCAAACTGTTAAACATAGCGGTGAAAATGTAATGGTTTGGGGATGCATAATATGGTGGAATGTTGGCCCTCTATATTTGGTAGATGGTATCATGCGAAAAAAGACTATCTAAAGATTTTGCAAACCCGAATAAGAAATTATTTTTCAACAGGATGGTGATCCGAAGGACACAGCAAAAATTGTAAAGATATGGGATGGGAAACAAAATTTTCAATTGATGGAATGGCCGATACAAAGTCCCACCCTCAATCCGACGAAAATTTTTGGCCATTCGTGAAAATCCGGCTCGGACAGTACGAAACAGCACCAACAAACATGGTCAAACTTTGGGATCATATAAATGCGAAATGGAATCGAATTCCGAAAGATGTTATTGATTATTTGGTAGAAAGCATCTCAAACCGCGTAAATCATGCTATTTCTAATAAGGATCTATGGACCAAATATTGAAATTGGGTTAGTTTCTTGTATTTTCTTGAAACGTGCAAAATTGAGTTTATGTGGGTTATTTTCGTTTTTTCATTCAAACTCATTGAATTCATTTCATTAATTATTGTTTTTTACCGCTATTTGTTAAGAATAAAATAAAGAATTAAAATTAATTTTTTTGTTGTATTTGCTTGTATGGTTTTGTTTTTGTAGATGACGAAACTCAGTATTGTGAACATGCACTCACTTCTGCTCGTCACTGTATATTTTAGAGGCTTGCAAATTATTGAATATTATTATTAAGCTTCATACTATATGCTATGAAATTTATTGCGTAAATGGACAGATTATTTACGTTAACAAACAAAATTTTTGAATTTTGTGTGAAGGATAGCTAAAGGCCTAAAGACATTCCAAAAGCTGCCAATGTGCCATTAATGATTCCGTACCTCTTTCGGATTGATAAAAACTGGAACACTACCCTTAAAGGGCATGGTATCATGAGAAGTCTATTGACATTTAATGCCTAAAATGCAAGAATTGAACATGGTGGACGTGTGGTTTGAATAAAATAGTGAAACAGTAATCGCGGATCAAATGTTTTGAAACACTCTATTGACCACACTATCTCATGTAAAATATATTCAAATGAATGCTATGTTGCTTAGTTAACGAGTATCCTGTTTATGGTATTTTCGATTCATTTTCACTACATTTTCGGTGCATTATTATTCATCTTGGCATACAAAATTAATTCAGCATGAGCCGACAATGACCCACACAAGAATCAAATGAATCATACAAGAATTATCACAATAAATAAATTTCAATACATTTAAAATCACAATTAATTCAATAATTACTTAAAAACGAAGTATTGACAATTATTTCCGTTTTTCTTTTACCAATTCTGTTTAGCTTTAGTTTTTTTAATAAACAAAAAAAATATGTTGCGTACAAACGAATGTCTACCACTGTATTTAATGTCATTCATACTTCTGGCTGTAATTAGGGCTGTAATATCCTTCACATATCATACTTATGATGTATTTTAAGACATTTCCATTTTGATTATGATGTCCTAGTTGATTGAAGTTGAAGTCGCCGTGGTCTAGTGGGTAGTGTGTTGGCTTATTAGACAAAAGGCCCGGGTTCGAATCCCAGGTCAGACATCAAAACGAAAAATATTTCTTCGGCGACTTCCTCTCAGCAGATTTCTGGCAAAGACTCTGAGAGTAAAAATTGCCATGAAAAGCTTCTCAAAAATCTGTCGTTCGGAATCGACTTTAAACTGTAGGTCCCGCCACTCATGTATAAAATTAACGCACACAACATAAGTGGTGTGAGAAGCTAGGTCGTAATCCTGACTGAAGGGTTGTAATGGCCAATTATGTATGTATGTAATTCTGTTTAGCAAATCATCGTTTATTATTCTTAACATTTTGTTCATTTGTTCTTTTGTTTTTTTTTCCATTCATGGAATTTAAAAAAGAATTTATTTCGTTGGTTTTTATTTTCGAAAAATTTTCACTATCATAAAAACGTGTTCATGTAAATCTTTTTAACGCGAATAATAAAACCTCGGCAACAACAGTAACAACAACATTATGAAAAACTTTAAATTTAAAAAAGTTCACAAGACATTTTAACAGGAATCGATAACAGTTGGAATAGTTGTAGAAAAAAAATAAAATAAAATAATAAAAGTATCATACAAGTGTTAATAATACAAGCTATGTTAAGTGTTAAATACAATAAAGAAACACAATATAAAAAAAAGAATTTAAAAAGAATCTTAAAAAAATAATCAAAAACGAAAAAAACATACAAAGAATGTTGCAGAAATAATGAAAATGAGGTGTGTTCTTTGAACACTTTAAAGAATTTTTTGCATGTTCCTTGTTTCTTTTTCTTTTCTTTTTTTTTATTAACTTTAAACTTTTGCATAAATAAAAAAGGCCTAAGTGTTAATTTACATAAAATACATGGCAAAGAACAAAGAACAAAACAAAAAAAATTAAAAGGAACTGAACAATAAAATACTGAATGGCGCCATTTAGATTAACAACTCTACAGCATTTTTTTAATGGTGCCATAGGCACCCACAGCCAACTGCTGCACTGTTGTTGGCAAGCACCAACGCATTGTTAAAAGGGAAACATGATGACGTTTAAGATGTTGATAATGATGATGATGATGAATTCAAGGAAAAAATTGTTCATTTTTTACTTGTAACGTTAGACCAAAGTATGTAGACAAGAAATAGAAATTGATGATTAAAGAAATTGTAAACAAAAGACTTAAGACATAAACTTTGTCGCCTTTTGTCATGTTAAGCGCTAAATTCAAAGAGAAATTTAAAAAATTTCTTTATTTAATAACGAATAAAGATACTTTTCATAAATGAAAAATGAAAATTCTTATGAAAACAATCAAATTATTTGAAAACCTGCAGCTTAAAATGTTTTTCCCTTTTTTTTATTTATTAATTACAATACAATTACAAAGTAAATCGAATTATTACGTGCTGAGTAGTCTACAGCTTATGCTCGGTGTGGTGTAGCAGGCCAGAGCCTCAAACAAAAGACTTAAGACATAAACTTTGTCGCAGTTTTAATAATGGGCGCCGTATTCAAAGAGAAATTTTAAAGAATAAAAATCGAATATCGAAGTGGAAGCTTTGATTACCAAAGCTCTCCTGAGCACGAATAACGGCCCTTTGTGAAGCCATAGGTAAGCGCTAGCGAAAAAGTTGGTGAGCATAAATGCTAACCATTAAATGGTCGAATAAAGAAAAACGTTTGATTTTAAACAAATTCGAAAATTCTTATGGAAACAATCGAATTATTCAAGAGTCTTCAGATTAAAATAAATTTCGATTTTTATTTATTTATGCATTACAATAGAATTACAAAGTACAGTAGCGAGAAAAAAAATGCAACTCGATGGTATATTATGTCAACACCGTGTCTTGTCTTATTTACAGAATGTACAGTGACGAGCAGAAGTGAGTGCATGTTCACAATACTGAGTTTCGTCATCCACAAAAACAAAACCATACAAGCAAATACAAAAAAAAAATGAATTTTAATTCTTTATTTTATTCTTAACAAATAGCAATAAAAAAACAATAATTAATGAAAAGAATTCAATGAGTTTGAATGAAAAAACGAAAATAACCCACATAAACTCAATTTTGCACGTTTCAAGAAAATTCAAGAAACTAGTCCAATTTCAATATTTGGTCTATAGACCCTTATTAGAAATAGCTTGATTTATGCAGTTTGAGATGCTTCCTATCAAATGATCAATAACATCTTTCGGAATTCGATTCTATTTCGCATTTATACGATCCCAAAGTTTGGCCTTGTTTGTTGGGGCTGTTTCGTACTGTTCGAGCCGGATTTTCACGAATAGCGAAAGATTTTCAATCGGAATTTCATTGAAATTGAACAATTGAAAATATTGTTTTCCACTCCATATCTTTCCAACTTTTGTTGTATGCTTCGGAATGCCATCCTGTTGGAAAACAATTTCTTATTCGAACTATTGAACATGGCAGCGAAAATATAATTGGTTGCGTATGCTTAACATGGTGGCATGTTGGCCCTCTATATTTAGTAGATGGTAGCATGCGAAAAAAGACTACCGATAGATTCTGCAAACCCATCTTCCGAATTTTACAGACAAATGTGCTTATCCCGAATAAGAAATTATTTTTCAGCAGGATGGTGATCCGAAGCACACAGCAAAAATTCTAAAGATATGGGGTGGGAAATAAAATTTTCTATTGATGGAATGGCCGACACAAAGTCTCGACCTCAATCCGACAGAAAATTTTTGGTCATTCGTAAAAATCCGGCTCGGACAGTACGAAACAGCCCCATCAAACATGGTCAAACTTTGGGATCGTATAAATGCGAAATGGAATCGAATTCCGAAAGATGTTATTGATCATTTGGTAGAAAGCATCTCAAACCGCGTAAATCAAGCTATTATTAATAAGGGTCTATGGACAAAGTATTGAAATTGGGTTAGTTTCTTGAATTTTCTTGAAACGTGCAAAATTGAGTTTATGTGGGTTATTTTCGTTTTTTTCATTCAAACTCATTGAATTTATTTTATTAATTATTGTTTTTTTATTGCTATTTGTTAAAAATAAAATAAAGAATTAAAATTAATTTTTTTTGTTGTATTTGCTTGTATGGTTTTGTTTTTGTGAACATGCACTCACTTCTGCTCGTCACTGTAAATGTAATTTTATCTACAGAATTTTTATGAATATCTTTGCTTTGGCGGCCGACAAATATAATTTAACCCATCAGAGCCAAATAAGTTAAACTTTTGATTCGTCGCTCCACAAAACTTTGGTGTACAGCTCTTTTGATCAATGCTGGTATCGTCTAACAAAGTCAAGGCGTTTAATCTTATTAACCATACTTATAAGTGGCTTCTTGCTTGGTCTTCTAGCTAATACATATGCCTCTCTTAATCGGTGTCTGGTTGTGTGGACGCCAATTGAAACCCCTAATTGGTTGTTTGCATCTACTGCCGTTTTCTGAGGGTCAACTTTTCCTATTTTTTTACCATTTGACGATCTTGGCGGGCAGTAGAGCCGTTGTTGATATTAAATTGATGAACAATTCATTCATTGACTCGAAAAAAAACCCTTATAATGGCAAATTTGCTTTCTGCTGAGAGCTGTTGCTATTTTAAATTCAAAATTTGCAAATTTGTCATTAAACTTTTATTTTCATTACTCTAGTTGCTTTACTTTTATGTTTAACACATTGCGTTGCATTTTTTTTCTCGCTAAATTTGTTCACTTTGTTTTACAAAAATTTTTTATTAAAATTTTTTTTATTAAAATTTAAAAATCAACAAATAAAAAAACAAAAGTGGAGTTGAACTCGAACCTCGATTGCATATCATACCACATAGTGTTGAAATTTTTTCTCGCTACTGTATATCTAATTTTTTACAAGTGGCCTTTTTTTATAAAACCAGCACTCAGGGGATGACCCCTACTCATGCAGTGCATTGTGCAGGTTTTTTAGGAAAGGTGGAAAGAGAGAGGAAAGATGCGAATGGTAAGGAAACGAGTTGCTGTTGGTGATTATAAAATGGCCAGTGCTATACCTTCACCATTAGACAGTCTACAGCAATCGTCCCCAAGAAGACCGCAGTTTCTCACACCACTTATGTTGTGTGTGTTAATTTTATACAGAAGTGGCCTAGAGCTTATTCTCGAATCTGGTGGGAATATAGCCTGCGACCCTCACGCTGGTCTAGTACACTAATTACTAGTCTACCAAAGCACCCAAATTAAGAAAAGTTTAAATTTTCTTTCGACACAAGCTTTGCTAGACAAAATTGTTGAAAAGAAAATTAAAAAAAACTATTTCCTCGATGAAAATATGGATTCATCTACCAAGTCCTTGTTCACTGATAGCGTATATAAGTATGTACAAATGTATGAACAAAAAGAATAGGCATACAACCTGTATATGCAATTAATGTATCCAAAGTCTTATAAAGAATTACCATTATCCACCATTATTAAATACGATTATTTATACGATACACAAGAATGTATGCATGCATGTATGCAATTTACGTATGTATGTACATATGTAATCACATTATGTATACACATACATATGTATGCATATTAAAAAAAAATTTTTACATTTCCTATAATTATTAGCATATTTATAAAACAATCTTTGTTAATTAGTTTATGTCCATAAATAAACCTGTTATGGCAAAACAAAAGACTTAAGAAACATACTTTTGCTTGATAAAAAAAAACATTTTACGCAGAACTATTTTAATCGCATAACCTTTTAAATGAATGCCCTTTTATTTAATGCCTATGGTAAACCACACTGTGATATGATTTTTTCTCATGAAAAACACAGATGTTGCAGCGACAACATTCTTTCAGGGGAGTAGTAGAATCACCACCAACCAGTCATCTAGCAGGTGTGCAATCATAACAAGATACATATTGGAAAAGAAAAACGAAAAAATACGAAAAGAAAAATCATGAAATTAATTACAATACAGCAATAAAAGTTCATCAAATTACTTAAAGGAACAACAACAATTCCTGTGTTCTTGGCAGAGATAAAAGAAGGAACAAAAAAAACTGGGTAATTAATAGTCTCCATCAATAGGGCACACAAAAACCAATGCTATGGTACAGCATCCACATCAACATCAACTGATGATAACTTTATACACTCTGACTATTTTCCTGCTGCATAATAAAAGTCTTTAAGTGAAGGTTATTTTATGGATAAACAGTGTGTGAGACTTTTTGTACTAAAAAATAAAAAAACGAAACAAAACAGAACTCTTTTGTAAATGATTGAAACTTGTTTTAGGGCTCAACCATCATCACCACTATTGCAATGCAGAAACAAAAACAACAAAAAAAAAAAGACAAAATAATAATAATAATACTAATAATAATAGCACCTCGCACCTGGCGGAACTATCAACTAATAATTTGCACTTTTTAATGGGTGGAGCAAATTTTATAACCACAACCATTGACTATCATCTATTGTATGGGGCCATTCATTCATATTGTGTATTGCTGACTATGTGAAACCAGTCAAAAGGATGTGATGCAGTCCAACAGGTATTAGTTATATTGCTGTTATGCATACATACATACATAGTTCTTTTTCCCTTATATTCTTGTCATAGATTTTGTAATCGAGTATATGCTATAACCAGAGATGCCAGTAGAAATTGGAGAAAACCAAATTCAAAGTATTTAATGACTGTAAAGCTGTACTAGCCAGGTATACTAGGTATACTATCCAGCTAGTCAGCTATTCCTACTATACTAGCCACCCATATTAGCTATAGTAGCCAGCCATACTGTCTGTACTAGCCAAACATACTAACCCTACTTGCCATCTACACAAGTTATACTATCCAGTTAGCCAGCTACACTAGCTTTATTAGCTAGCGAGCCAGCTGTTCTTGTGTACCTAGCCATACTAGCCACACTAGCCACACTAGCTATACTTGCCAGACATACTAACTATACTATCCAGCTAGCCAGTTAGCTTTATTAGCCAGCGAGCCAGTTAGGTTTGGTTAGGTTAGAGGACGTGTACTTGTCGGTTAAGATAAGTACAGTACCCTGAAGTCGAAATTAACCCATTGTACTATGTCCTTAAGGAAGGAAGGATATACAGGATATAGGATGAAAGGAGGGCCAGTTATACTAGCTATACTATCCAGATAGCCAGCTATACGAGTTTTATTATCCAGCGAGCCAGCTATTCTAGCTATAGTAGCCAGCTATTCTAGCTATAGGAGCCAGTTATTCTAGCTATATTAGCCAGCTACTCTAGCTATACTAGCCAGCTATTCTAGCTATACTAGCCAGCTATTCTAGCTATACTAGCCAGCTATTCTAGCTATACTAGCCAGCTATTCTAGCTATACTAGCCAGCTATTCTAGCTATACTAGCCAGCTATTCTAGCTATACTAGCCAGCTATTCTAGCTATACTAGCCAGCTATTCTAGCTATACTAGCCAAGCGATTCTAGCTATACTAGCCAGCTATTCTAGCTATACTAGCCAGCTATTCTAGCTATACTAGCCAGCTATTCTAGCTATACTAGCCAGCTATTCTAGCTATACTAGCCAGCTATTCTAGCTATACTAGCCAGCTATTCTAGCTATACTAGCCAGCTATTCTAGCTATACTAGCCAGCTATTCTAGCTATACTAGCCAGCTATTCTAGCTATACTAGCCAGCTAGCCATCTAACCATACTAGCTGTACTAGCTATAGTAACTAGCAAAACTAGCTATACTAACTATACCATCCAGCTAGCCGACCATAATAGCTATACTACCCAGCTAGACAGCTACGCTAGCTACACTATCCAGCTATCTGCTGCAGAACATGTAGGTACGCCGGCATAGATGACACTAGCTTACGTGTCAAACAAAATCCTAGTCGGAAACCTGGACGAAAGGAATAGTGGAGACACTTAGAAGTCTCCTCAACCTTCAATACGCAATACGGACGCGGATGAAGGTGGCCAAAGGTGGTCAAAAGGACTCCACTCCGAAGTAATACCATCGTAGTTCCGGAGTGAGCACAACTGGCACGAGGGGGGGATTCAGTGTGTGAGGGAACCACACACGGAGGACGTGACGACTTCCTCTATGGTGCGATTAGGTACATTTATCTCTCCTCGACGTTAAAAAAACACTTGCCAGCTAGGCCGCTGTACTAGCTTTAGTAGCCAGCTATACTACCATTTTGGCTGTACTAGGCAGATATTTTAGTTACATTAGAGAGTCATACTAGCTATACTATCGAGTTTGCCAGCTATACTAGCCGTATTAAAAAATTATTTTGATATGTTGAATCTTGTAAATGAATTGCAACCCTAATATTGACATCTTATAGGGATTGAATACTGAATTTGAAAATAGCCTGTCTTACAGAAACCAAGAGCAAAACTCTTATGCAACAATATTAATTAAAAATAGGTCTTTGTGCTTAAAAATTCAAAACTATGTTTTCCATTATAGCAATCACATCTTGATCTTGGACAACAATATTTTCGGTTGTTACACATCCTAATAGAGTACAGCGCTAATGTTGCTCACGCAACTTGTTCGACGCAACTTCGAAATCACAGAACTTTTAAAATGACGCAATTTCGAAGCAGACGTAGAACGAGGCGACGCAAACCGGGGTATTAGTGTACTTGTTCTCTCAATTAAAATGATTAATTGAGTAGAAATTTAACATTATTAGGCCTATTTTGTACAAAAAAAAAAATTGTTCTTATATTATGGTTTTTATTATTCAAATCTCTTTCACTGTAATTTTAAAAAATATTTTCAATTGAGATCATCTTATTTTAAATACCAGTAGCTTAACAATTTCCACATCATAGGCAACCCTTTTCCGTATATCATAAAAATACCAATTAAAGCCGGTAGCTCTTGTTTATAACACGAATTAATATCAAGACAAATAATTGTATTTCAAGATTTATTTTATTTTTAATTTCTTGCAAATGCAACCAATAAAAATGGGGGGACACTAAAATCGTATAAAATCGCATTTGTAGAAATAATTATTATTCAACTTTTTCGATTTCGAAAAAAACAAAAAAATAAAAAAATTTCAATAAGAAAAAATACACCACCACTACTCATATGTGGTGTACGTAATTAAAATCATTTTCAACATCCCCATCATTTTAATATCGTCAACATCATCAACAGCAAGTTAACAGCATAGACAACGTAGTCATCACCATTGCCATAGATATACTACCAACACACAACACTACACAAATGGTGAGTATATGTTG
>JABZEU010000097.1:0-13940 GCA_014635995.1 Sarcophaga peregrina
TTAAAATAAAAAACAAGTGGTTGGTGTGTTTGTGTGTGTGTGCTTTGCTATATTTTAAAGGACATTTGCGCAAAAGGACAACCTGCCATCATTTCGAAAAGACAAAAAAAAATATAAAAAAATCAGCAACAACAACACAAACAACAAAATATCAAATAAATTTTAAAAACAAACAACAGCACAAGAAATCCATGTGACTAGATGCCGTACATAGAGCACCTGAAAGAGGTTAATTTCATTGTAGAAAAATCCGAAAACAGAAAAAAAAGGATATTTTAAATGATGTTAGTCGAAGGTGTTCTATGCAACGAAAAAAAAAAAATGCGAAAAAAATCCTTTTTGTTCTCTAAACATTTTAAAATGTCTTGTGATTTATATTTTAAATAAGTGGATCCGAATGTTTTCCACACACACAGGCACACACACACATATGACCAGTGGCGGAGGCGTACTACAAAAGGTACATATGTCCGGTGACGCTATCTGTGACATGGCGAACTGATGCCGCCATTAAACTAAGCATCATCCCACAGAGGGTTCCCTCGAGAGATGGGAAGGAAATAGGAGAGTAACGCCTCCGTGGTTCCCTCAGTTTCAACGAAGCGGCGAATACGGCGCCCTGATTGGGGCATTAGAACTGAGACCGGTAAGGTTCTAATTATGGTATACCGGAAGATGTATGTGAATTGGCGATATAGGCTGACAATAACAGTATTCCGGCATTTTAGTAGGCGGTGTGAAAGCTGGCCGAAATGGCTGTCGGGCTAATGCTGTTATTGCCTCCGCCCCCGTTAAAATTATGGCAATCTGTCGGTACGTTCCTGATTTATCACCGTTAAGTTGGTGTTGTAGGACCAGATGTTATCCCTGGCTTATGTCGACCTGGCTCTGAACACGTATTCCCATGAGGTTACGTGTCAACCCTTGCGTGGCCTCCCTGCTTATGCATAGATAACCACGGGGTCTTTCGTGACGACTACAACGATGGATTAGGATAGCGGCCGAGAGTTGGGGCCCAAAAGAAATGATTAATAGCAAGAACAAAAATAATAATAAAACGGCGAATGAAATGAATACGCTGGAGCTCAACGCTTTCGGGGCAGAGCTCTAGAATTCTGAGATCCCCAGTGCGAAACCGGGAAATGAACCCATTCGGTCAGAGTACGAGAACTCCGAGATCCCCAGTGAATGGAGAATCTTCAGGATTGGTGGGATCGGAGGTGGAACCAACGCGAAGCAACCCGTCGGCATCGGCTAGCGGGGTTTTGGTCAACTCGGGAACCAAATTAGAAGTTTAAATCGAAATGATGGAGGATGGAAAAAGAAGATCAATCCACCAACCGATGAGGGATGCGATCGACTCCATTAAGACCCTATACGACCTGTACGCAGGCGAGTTAAGGGGCAGACAACCAGCGAGAAGGTTGTAGCAGTTCTGCTACACAAACTTCGCCTTGGATGAGGAACAATGAGGGGAAGAGGAGACAAGAGGAGGCTGTTGAGATTCCCCAAGCAAAGAGGAGAACTCCAAACCCTGCGCCAAAGTCCAGCCGCGGGGAAATACTGCGACGACTTTGGATAGGCAGGTTAACGCGGAGAAGACAACTGGAGAATCAGAGTGGCAAAAAGTCACTAAGAAGAAAAGGAAGGGCAAGAAACCTAGGAGAGGAAAACGAAGCCCGACGCAATCATGATAGCAGCGAAGGATGACACATCGTATGCTGACATTTTAAAAAGAGTTAAAACGGACCCTAATCTCTGCAAATTAGGTGAAACGTGACGAAAATCGGAGGACCGTCAAGGCGAGCTATTACTTCAGCTCGGCAAAAACGGTGAGCGAACGGATGACTTTAGAGGGGCCATTGGAGAGCTCCTAGGTGAATGCCGCGTCTGTCCGCACTCTAAGGGAGAGGAGGACGGTTGAAATAAAGGATATCGATGTGAAATAACGGAGAAGGAGGACGTATATAACGCGATTATGAACGTTCCAGGTATTGAGGGCTTCGGTAAGACCGACATAGTTGGCCTCAGGAAGGCGTATGGTGGGACGCAAACTGCCGTAGTAAGCCTTAACGCAGACGCTGCAACGATTCTCCTGAGGGAAGGAAGAATTAGGATCGGCTGGGTCATATGCAGAATTCGCGAGAGGAACATTCCGACGAAATGTTTCCGGTGCTTGCAGTTTGGACATATGGCCCGTCAGTGCACAAGTAAGATTGACCGCTCGCGAACTTGCCGTAGGTGCGGACCAGGAGGGGCATATTGCGAAAAATTGCAAGGGGCGAACCTCTTTGCATGTTCTGCAAAGTGGGCGACCCGAAATCTGCTAACCATATCGCGGGGAAGCGGAAAGTGCCCACAATTTTTTGAGCGCACTTAGATCAACGTCCTAGGAGATGAGGTTAATACAAATTAATCTGAAACCACTGTGAAGCAGCCCAGGACCTATTGGTCCAGAGGGTAAAGGAGGAGAAAATTGATGTCGCCATCATAAGCGAACCTTATAGGGTACCGAAGAATAGTACTTGGATCACGGACGAATCTAGTACTGCGGCTATATGGATCTGTGGTTCATTACCCTTCAGCAAACCTATGTGTCGGACATTGGTTTCGTTATGGCCAGGACTAAAGGGAGTTTTCGTCTATAGCTGTTACGCCCCCCCCGAGATGGTCAATGGAGGGAGTTCCAACATATGCTGGACAGGATGGCGTCCCACGTGCGCCTGAATACTCCCGTCATTATTGCAGGAGATTTCAATGCTTGGGCGACCGAATGGGGTAGTAGATATACTAACACCAGGGGTCGCTGTCTCTTGGAAACGGTCGCTTCCCTTCCTGTGGCGCTGATGAATGATGGAAGAGGAAGCACATTTAGGAGAGCTGGATCGAGCTCGATGATAGATTTATCGTTTGGTGAGCAATAGTCTTGTTTCGCGGACCCGCGTGGAAACTAACTGAGGACTTCACGAATAGTGACCATCAGGCAATCGTGATGACGGTTACTGGGCGCAACACGAGAGGAGATGGATTGGCGAAATTTACGGGACCTAAATGGAAGGACACCCGCTTTGACGAGGAGACGTATAGATTGCTGTTGTCGTCTTTTCATACGACTGGCAGCACGGCCGAGGAATTAGTGAGCGATATATGCGAAATGCTCAACACTGCATGTGATGCTGCAATGCCTAGGAGGACTGTGTGTAGGGGACGCTCCCCCTGCTACTGGTGGAATGACGAAATTCGGAATCTGCGGTCGGCATGCTTTAGGGCGAGAAGAAGGGCCCAGCGTACTAGAGGAAGAGCGACAGGGGAAGCCGAACGGGCTTCGTATGAGGATCTTAGGCATCAACTTAGAAGAGCCATTAAAAGGAGCAAGAAACTATCCTTTCAGCGGATATGCCAAGAAGCTGACATAAATCCTTTTGGGACGGCTTATAGAGTCGTCTGCAAGAGAATCGGCGCTCAGCAACAGCCTAAACTAGGCTGTCCAGTTTTGCTACGGGGAATCATTAGTACATTATTCCCACGAGGCCAGCCCTACACTTTTATAAGCAGGGATACGGATGCCGATCATACAATCCCTGAGGTAACAAGAGAGGAGGTACTCGCAGCATGCAATGGAATAGGAGATAGGAAAACACCGGGGCCAGATGGAATCCCGAATAGGGCACTTAAGGCGGCTATCCGGTTCAGACCTGATATGTTCGCCAAGGTGTTCCACAAGTGCTTCGTCGAGGGAAGAAGCAGAAATTGGTTCTCATTCCAAAACCTGGTAAACCACCAGGGCAACCATCGTCATATCGGCCCATCTGTCTACTTGACACAATGGGAAAAATACTGGAGAGGATAATATACAACCGACTACTGACGCGTGCCGAGGCAGGAGGAGCTCTCTCGGACCTGCAATACGGATTTAGGAAAGGACGGTCCACTGTTGATGCGATCAGGAGGGTAGTCGACATTGCAAGAGATGCAATAGAGGGCGAAAGATGGAGATTTGGCACCAAGGAATACTGCGCGGTTGTCACACTTGACGTTAAAAACGCGTTCAACTCAGCGAATTGGGGGCGGATTATGAGAGCCCTCTTTAACATGGGTACGCCGCCATACTTAATGGAGATTCTGAACAATTACTTTAAGGACAGGAAAGTAATATATCTAACGGATGAAGGAGAGCAGGAATACGTAGTGACGGCGGGTGTCCCGCAGGGCTCTGTACTTGGCCCACTACTATGGAACATAATGTACGATGGAGTACTTCGACTGCGATTGCCAAACGGGACTACAATTGTAGGCTTTGCAGATGACATTGCCATAGTCTCGGTAGCTAAGACGGTACAGGATATAGAGGAGAAAACTAACACAGCGATTCGAAATGTTGGTGCATGGCTGGATGAGGCAGGTTTGACACTTGCTGCACATAAAACGGAAGCCGTTTTGATAAGCGGCCGGAAGATAGTGGAGAAGATGAAAGTGACCGTTGGAGGCACAGAAATCGAATCAAAGAGAGCAATAAAATACCTGGGAGTGATTATTGACGACAGGTTGAACTTCAAGGAGCACGTAAAATACATCGGCGAAAAAGCATCTGTAACGCAGGGAGCACTGGCGAGGATGATGCCAAATATTGGAGGACCAGGTCCATTCAAGAGGAGGATAATTTCAGCGGTAGTAACGTCGATAATGCTATATGCTTGCCCCATATGGTCGGAGGCACTCTCCGTGGGGTCGACAAGGAGAATACTGTCCTCGGTGTATCGTCTAAGCGCGATTAGACGGATAAGTGGCTTCAGGACAGTGTCTGATGAAGCGGCATTGGTATTGGCAAGGGACAATACCAATAGACATATTGGCGGATGAGATGAGGCGAATATACTTCCGCCGTCTTGAGAGTCCAGGACGGACAGCGGCTATAAAAGCGGAGGAAAGAATGACTTCCATGCACAAATGGCAGTCACGATGGGAGAGCAGTTTAAAGGGAAGATGGACATTTCAGCTTGTCCCTTCTATAACCCCTTGGATGGAGAATAATCATTGCGAGCTGAATTATTACTTGACCCAGTTCCTAACTGGTCATGGATGTTTTAGGAAGTACCTGCACAGATTTGGACATGATACTTCCCCTATATGCCCAAACTGTGTAGACGAAGAGGAAGATGCGGAGCATGTTCTAACATGCTGCCCCAGGTTTAGATGGCCCGGAGAAACTAGATTAGGACCAAACCGGCTCATGGAGGAGCTGTTGAATTCTAGGACGCTATGGAGCCAATACAGCCAGAAAATGGCCGAAGTAATGATAGTACTCCGAAGACTGGAGGAACGAAGACGACATTTGAGATGATGTGATAAAGCTTTCGAGCTAACCAGCCCCCCGCGAAGTAATACCTTACGGCAGTCCCGCGGGGGGAGAGTGGTTGATGTGTGTGTAGGGGGTGGGTTTTAGTACGTAGGCACCAAGGATGGTGAATCGTGCATGCTTTTGTTGGAACAAAAGTATCTTTAGAAGATTTACCACCTCCGGCTCAAGACAAAAAAAAAAAAAAAAAAAAACATATGACCATAATCAATGTCATTATGTGGGGCTGATTTTATTTACAAAAAAAATTTTTTTTAAATTTTAAAATAAATGTATGCCCCTCAAGACTGTCTTTAGCAGGAGAGATATTTTGGCTTTTTGCACATCACAGATCAGCAATGAGTATTCAAAAAATATGAATAAAATCGAATCATACTCATAATTTTTGATACTCATACGCATTCATACTTATTTTAATAACATGGAACCTCTCTCTACTCATATTCAAAGTTTGAAGTACTCGTCAGTTAATAACACGTACGATGTTGTTGATTTCAACTCTCCATAATTCGACATATGCACGAACCACAAAGTAACTATGATCCGCGTACGAACGCTAAAATACTTACTAAAGGATGCGCCAAATAACTTTTTTTTTTGGAAAATGCTTAAAAAAACTACTGAATTTTTTCCCAAATTTCTTTTTTTATTTGAAAGTAAATTCCTTCCGTTTAATAATGGAAAATAATTTCACTCAAAATGGCTGCCTCGGCTGGCCAAGCAGTAGCCTACACGATCGGTCAAATTTTTAAGCAAATTATCGATTGTGTGCAGCTGTATTTCACCAATGGCTTCACGAATAATGTCCTTTAAAGCGTCAATTGTCTCTGGCTTGTGGGTGTAACACTTATCTTTGATGGCATCCCTTAAATAATAGTCCAACGATGTCCAATCGCAGCTCCGATGTGGCAAAACCACATCATCTCTGCGGCTGATAATGCGATCTTCAAAAACAGGGCGCAAAACATCGAGTGTAGCTTCGGCTGTGTGGCACGTAGCGCCGTCCTGTTGAAACCAAAAGTTGCCAATATTCTCCTCTTCAATTTTTGTGAACAAAAATTCATTCAACATGGCCCGATAACGATCGGCATTGACTGTAAAAGCCACTCCTTGCTCATTTTCGAAGAAAAATAGCCCCATTTTGCTTCTGGACCAAAATCCAAACAGTGACACGTTTTGGATGCGTCGGCTTTTTAATGTTTGCATGCGGGTTTTATGTGTCCCAAATGCGACAATTTTGCTTGTTTACATACCCGCCAATATCAAAATGAGCTTCATCTGAAAAGATGATTTTTTTTTGCCAAAATCGGCATCTTCTGTAAGTCGATCGCAGGCCCACTTAGCGAAGCAAAAACGCATTGAATGGTCAATATTCGTTCAGCGCAAGGATAAAACTAGTTATCTGTCAAATCAGACATAAGCTAAGTGTTGCCATTCACGAAATACGCACTAGTTGAAAAAAAAAAACGTTAGATGACGGATCCGTTAGAAGGCTGTGTTTGCTCTGCTTGTTGTTCCGGCTTTTTGCTTATGTATATTTTTTTCTTTTCTTTCAAATGCAACAACAACTAAGGCTGTCAATTTTGATGAATGTTTCGAGCCACTCGAATAATTTATGAGCAGACATCGGCACCAATGTCGCTCAGTAGAAGAACATCTTCGGCTTTTTACACACATAGGAGACGAACATCAAAAATGTTCATTAAAAAGATTGTAAAATTGCATTCAGTTGCTTGTCATGTAGTTAAATTTCAATATTGTTCATTCACATATGAAAAATTTCATTAGTGCTTATGAGTTACGAAGAAACGATTCATTGTTGCTCTCTGATACCAAAGCTGATTCAGTTTCTTGAGGCAGTCCAATACTATATTCGGTTTAACCTTATAGGCTTCGATTGCTCGCATGGTGTCTAACTGTCAGATAATATTGCTATGTCTTGTCTCCCATCCAAGTTGAATTGAACCTTTTCCTTTTTAAAAACGTTTAATTGTGAGTTTAGTTTCAGTTAAACTTTTTATTGTCCGCATTATCTTATAGTGCCACTGTTCGAACTTATACCACGCATACAACAATGACTATCAAAATGTCTGTTTGTTTGTTATATTCCTTTGTTTACAACCTCTTTATAAGCAACAACACTTGTTAGTTGTTTTCTTTGCTCACAACCTTCTTGTTAACACAACACTTACAAATGTTTTCTTCACAAGCAACTTCTTTGCAAAGAAGATTCACTGAATTATAGCTCGATCTCGTGTCTTCACACACAACCGATTGAATTCTCACTGAATCGAACATGATGTCGTCACACACGACTAACTTAATTGGAATTCCATCATTGCTCGCTTTGTCTTGCCTTTTATATCGCTGGATAGTGTGATGAATGCTCTCGCAGAAGGATGATGGCATTCGGGAGAAATCCAAAAATGTAAGCAAATTGTTTTCATTATTCTTGTTTGTGTGTCTTATATGCATTTTGTTTTTGCTTGTTTACTTCCATTTTCGCTGCACTTTGTTGTTGGTTGTTTACATCTTTTATCTCCCATATTTTTTTACGCTGATGTTGTTGCTATATTTTTGTTTATTCTTTGATCATGTAAAGAAGTCCATTATTTTCGTTGCTATATTTTTCCTTATTCGTTGATCACGTGAACAAGTCTATTGTGTTGTTTTCGGAGCTTTTGTTTATTATATTAACAACACCATTTCCATTTTCGTAACAGTATTATAAGTATTTCTCTAAAGTTATGAATCTGAATGTAACATTGTACGGATACCCATTGCAACCTGTACTTATAAATCGGCGTTGTAGTGAGTATGAGCGAATCAGGGTAGTTAACGAAAAAACGATTCATTGCTGATCTCTGGTAAGAATGTCTATGTATTTATGTGATTTCCACATTATGAATTGAAATTTGCTCTTTCATATTTGAAATACGTGGTACTCATCTTGATAGACGCCTGTGCGATAAATTACACATTGCAGTAGATTGAATACAAATTAAATTAATTGGTAGAATATCCTGGTTGACGTTAAATTGTAAACTTTTACTGTTTAATTCACTATAGTACGCGTAGTGTATTGGCTTATTAGAGAAGAGTCCATGGTTCAAGCCCCTAGATCAAAAATCTTGAATAAAAAATATAATGTGCCGTACGATAAGCTCAAATTTTGAGAATGCAATGGAATCGACAAATTCGTTTGCTTGCTCTATGCCGAGAATTTCTACAGTACCTGGTACATACTGCCTATTGAACTGATTTGGCTTCTTCAGACAGTCCAATACTATCTTTGATTTAAGCTCAAAAGAGCCAATTGCTCGATTGGTTGACTAGGTTAGGTTAGGTTAGAGGACGTGTACTTGTCAATTCTGACAAGTACAGCACTCGGTTGTCGAATTGACCCATTGTACTACGTCCTAGCTTCTCACACCATTGTGTGCGTTAATTTTATACATGAGTGGCGGGACCTACAGTTTAAAGTCGACTCCGAACGACACATTTTTTTTTTTTTTGAGAAGCATTTAATGGCAATTTTTTACTCTCAGAGTTTTTGCTAGAAATCTGCTGAGAGGAAGTCACCGAAAAATTATTTTCAAATTTTCGTTTTGATGTCTGACCTGCGATTCGAACTCGGGTCTTTCGTCTAATAAGCCAACGCACTACTTACTAGACCACGGCGACCTAACTGTGAGATAATTTTGCAATGCCCAGCCGTTCGTACCTCCTATTCAAGTTGAACTGAGGATATCTTTGGATTACATAGACTTTCGCTTTGACGATCCCCGGGAGTTTCACCAAATATTCATTAAATGACCATTGGATTCTTAATCAGGCACAAGTGCTTTCTTTGTTGTGTAATATTCTGAAAGAGATTAAAGCTGTAGAAACTTGATTATTTCCACGACATATCATGTGCCAGGATATGTACTCATATTAAGCATTTTACCGGTAAAATTTAGACGGCAGTCCGTGTTTCAAAAAAGCAATATTTCTCTCGATCGTCTTCTGGCAAAAACTAAATATTGGCATGAAAATACTCCCAAATTTGTCATTTTAAGTCAATGTTAAAAGATAGGTCCCTCCATGCACGGATTAAATTAACGCACACTATGTAATTGACGTGGGAAGCTGTGTTCTAATCGTGACAAAAGCCTTGTTTTTAATAATTAGATGAAAGAAGAAAATAAAAATTCAATCACATTCCAATGCAAGTTATTCTAGGTTTTTGCTTACGAAAAGCAATTTGATTAAGAATTAAAAAAGAAACGAAAAATAAATCTAGTGCGTTTCATTACAATAAAAATAACTTGTCGTTCATTTCATATGAAATCTTTGATTTAATTTTTTTATGTTCCAAAAAATAACAAAAAAAAGCATAAAATTAATGCGTATTAAAAATTAAAGAAAAAAAAGAATAAAAAATTATTATTTTTATAGCCAAAGTTTGAGCAGACAAACGTTTTCATTTTTACGCTTACGCAAGAAGTTGTAAATCATACGATTAATTACTCCCACTGTCAAACTCCTGCTACCCTTTACCTTGTACGACAATTGCTTCAAGCAGCATCTTTTTTTTCCCCTCCATTAAAGGTTTGTTTGCTGCTATATTCTATGGCAGTTTACATACTCCACTCACACATACATGCATACATACGTCGTATGTGTGGTGTATATTTCATATTTTTATTATTACCCCATGAGATGTTACAACGGAAAATAATTCTTTTATGTTTATTGAAGAGAGAGAGAGAGAGTAGGAAATAATAAAACAGGGTGCCTACTAACTAATTAATATGCATTGTTTGGTGAAATGCATTTAAAAACAAAGCGAGAGAATTATTGTTGCTTTGCTTTAAGGATTGTTACTATGGATGTGGCACACACATACTATTTAAATGAATGACAAATCACCCTGTTTAAAAGCTAATTTATGTCATTATACCAACAAACTCATACCATTACAATATGGATATGATATTATGGGATACGATGCTGATACAATGCCATGGCATAACATTGGATAACACGTATGTACGCACGTATCCCTGTAGTAAATAAAGTAGTCGGTTGATAAAAACGCAAATTATAAATTAACTATTCTGCAATTGACTACAAATTGGTTTAAATCTCATGCAGATATCAACCAAACATATTGAATAGAAACAAAAGTAAGAATGAAAAAGGAAAGCAAAATAAGAAAATGTAAGAAAACAAAGGAAGCATGTCTCGGTAAATCAAATGTCAATCACAGCAAATACGGTTTTTAGGTGGTGCTCAATTTTATTAAAAAAAATGGGAAAAACCCAAGTAAATATTGCAATTTTATAATAAAATCTATAAAAGTGATATTGAAGTGATAGTGAAATAAAATAGTTCATTAAAAATCTAATAAAAACAATGTGAATATACCAAATCTATACTTGTACTAGCAATTATGAAGCGCATTTATCTGAGCACTGCTGGTAAGTATCTCGTACAATCGTAAAAATATGCCCTAGTATTAATGTTGTATTTTAATAGATAAAGGTACAGAAAATGATGATGCCAATGTTCCCCAATTTGCCAAATTATCAGAAATAACAGGTAAAATGAAAATATGTTTTGTCTAACAAAATATCACGATTTTCTGATAAATATTTATATTTCAAGGCGAAATTAAGGAGCTCAAAATGAGATTATAATGGCAGTATTGTCTACCCAAAAAGTATTGACCGAAAGAAAGCCTTGTTCGACAGGAAAAATGCAATGTGGCAATTTGCAATAAACACCCTCGAGGAGCTGAAAGCTCTCAATAATAACATAATCGATGAAAATCAGCAAATTTACGTGAGTTTTTATTCTTCTCTACTTTTATCATTTTCCAAATTTTTGTGCATTTTTGCAGATCAATGCCATGAAATTATCACTGAAAGGGAAATGCCAAAAACGACAATTTTTTCTCTGCAATTGAATCTTGCTATAAATATTGATGGCACTCATGGCAAAAAGAGCTTGAAGGATTACAAAAAAGTTTTTGATGCATTGATGGATGCACTTCGACCTCTCTGTGATGACCCAGACAAAGAATTACGCAACGCCTTAGCCGTTATTAAAAAACGGCATTTTCATCACGTTTGTGGTGGAAAAAAAAACTTAATAATATTACTTAATAATATTTTACTTTTGAATTTTCCTTCAGTACAAACTTTCGAATGTATATAAATAAGTATTCTTTTCATTTAACTTCTTTTTATTACAACTTTTATTTTAAGTCCTGAAATGTACATGAATTTTCTTTTAATTTAATTAATTTTTTTTTTTTTTGTATTATAATAATTATTTCTATATATAAATATATGTTTGTATATAATATAATATAAATAAAACTGTTTAAAATTGAATTTAAAAAAAAGTGGTTTTTTAAATAATTTAGAGTAAATTAATATTTAAATTAACTATATTTTACTTAACTACAAATTGGTTGAAAAATAAGTAATTTGTAGTCAATTTAAAAGTCATGCAGAGATGACCAATTGACTACCGCCTAGGCCATGCCTATGTTAAAATAATGAGTCGGCAACAAGGAAAAACATCACTTAATCAACTAGTTGTGCTTATTAAAAAACCAATTTCAAGTTACTTTAAAATTAGTTTGATTTCCTACAGGGATGTTGGAATGTTTGTGAATAAAATAATTTAAATGAACGAATGAATGAATGTATGAATGAGTCGAAAATTGTGTAAATGTGAATGTAATTGTAAATGATTTAATGGGTAGATGGGGTGTGTATAAGTGAGCATATTCGTATACACGCTACATTTACCATTACAACTGAATTAATAAATTAGTTACATATGGGTGTATGCGTGTGTGTGTGTGGATGTTAATGTGTATGTGTATGAGTGTCTGTGATTGTATAGAAGTAATTATTTTAATTTATTGCGACACATTTACATCTATCGTCTACGATGTACAACTTTTAACGTCCGTCTATAAATCGTTTCAAAAATTGGTTAAAGCAACTCATTCATGTAATGGGGACCTTTAGCTGGGGTATTTACGATTATGTCCTGCCACATGAATACGTTTGCTGGACAAAGTTATTGAATATTATTTTATTTTAGTTTTTTTTTTTTTTTAAATCTTTATTATTATTTAATAAGAAACTTAATTTTATTTAAATAATTTCAGCACTTTTTTCACCAAGCATGCCCTGTTTCGATCATTTCTCATATCAGATCAGGTTGTTGTTTTGGCAATGGTTTTAGTTGTTTTGAAAGAGGAGCAAGGAAAAGAGGCGTCTTTTCAGACGCAAAAAAAGGAAGTAGGATGGGCGTAAGCGTAAGGAAGTCGAAATGCATAGATGTTGGAATGACACTAGAAAATTTTATCGAAAGGTTAAGCGTCTAACCGAGGGTTATAGTACCGGAGCGTCTTCCTGCAAGGACGAGAATAGAAACTTGGTTACATACCCGCAAGTGCTGCTGAGGTTGTGGAGAAAATACTTCTCTACTCTGCTTCAAGGTGATGACGACACCAATACCGCCTCTAGAGATGTTGTTCTGAACCCGTGCGATGATGACGGCATGGAGATTCCGCCGCCTAGCCATGAAGAGGTCAAAGTCGCGATTATGCGATTTAAAAAGAATAAAGTGGTAGGTCCTGCTGGCCTCTCCGTTGAATTTTTTAAGACCGGATGTAATGAGTTGGTAGGGCGCATGCATCAGCTTATTTACAAAATATGGTTAGAGGAAAGTATGCCCAACGATTGTAATCTCAGTATCCTCTGTCCTGTCCTGAAACCACAGGGTTCTTACAGGCGACTGTGTGAACGACTGAAGCCTCTCATCAAAACATTGATTGTAGCTTATCAGTGAGGCTTCAGACCTGGCAACTCCACCATCGACAAGATCTTCACACTACGCCAATTCCTAGAAAAGAGCCACGACACACACCATCTTTTTGTCGACTATAAGGCTGCTTTCGATAGCCCCATAAGGGATCGTGTTTTTGCCACAATGTTTTGAGCACGGCATACCTGCGAAGCTGATAAGTCTATGCAGAATAACGTTGAGTAATTCCTGCAGCTCCGTCAAAGTAGGAATTGACCTGTTCGAACCTTCTAATACCGTGCGAAGTTTCAAACAAGGCGATCCCTTCTCATGCGACCTCTTCAACTTCCTAATGGAGTGTGTTCTGCAAAAGGTGGGAGTGCATCGCAATGGGACTATTTTTCAAAAAGTGTACAGTTGCTTGCGTACGCTTTTATGTTGCGATTTCCTCCCAGCAGATTTCTGGTAAAACCTTAGAGAGTAACTAGAAAATTGTAATAAAAAAGTTTCTAAATAGACTGTCATATGGAGTTGGCTTTAAACTGAATAAGCAATAAAAGTTGTGTGAAAAGCTTGGACGTAATTCTGTTGTAATGATAAATTATGGTATATATAGGTACTGCGTTATAAAAAACTTTGCAACTTGTGTGGTATTATATCTCAAGGAGCAATGTTGCCTGACATTCCTATTTATATATTTTTGTTCATTTATTTTCCTGGGTAAATCTGAGGTGAGGAAATATAATAAAATGAAGCCTAGATAAATTAT
>JABZEU010000098.1:0-13907 GCA_014635995.1 Sarcophaga peregrina
AGATTTCCACTGCAAATTGTGATGTCGCTAGCTTTTCAGAAAACTTTATGAAATGATTGTCTTCGTTAGAGTAATGAAGAAAAAATTTCCTATAGCAACATATATTGGTCGTCTTGATTTCATGCAGAAAATTCTTTCGTCGACCGAATTTACTATAGAGAAAATTATGTTTTTCAATATATTTCCGACGGAAATGGATGTTTGCCGATAGATTTCCTACTGCAAATTGTGAAGTCACTTGATTTCCAGAAAAGTTGAGAAAATGATCTTTCGTTAGATGTATGAAGAAAAAATTTCCTTTAGAAAAATATATTGTCGTTTGATTTTTTACAGAAAATTATTTGGTCGATAGATTTACTATTGAGAATTATGTTTTCGATAGATTTCTTATAGAAAATTATGTTGCCGCTAGATTTACTACAATAAATTGTGTTGCCGCTATATTTCAAGAAAGGTTCGAGAAAATGATTTGGTCGCGTGGTGTATGAAGAAAAAAATTTCCTTTAGAAAAATATATTGTCGTTTGATTTCCTAGAGAAAATTATTTCGATAGATTTACTGTAGAAAATTATGTTGTCGATAGATTTCCTATAGAAAATGATGTTGCCGATAGATTTCCTACAGCAAATTATGTTGTAGCTAGATTTCTTATAGAAAAATATGCTGTCGTATGATTTCCTACAGAAAATTATTTCGTCGATAGATTTACTATAGAAAATTATTTCCTCGATAGATTTACTATAGAAAATTAAGATGTCAATAGATTTTCTATAGAAAATGATGTTGCCGATAGATTTTCTATAGAAAATGATGTTGCCGATAGATTTCCCACAGCAAATTATGTTGTCGGTAGATTTTTAGAAAAGTTGAGTTTGTCGCTAGATGTATGGAGAAAACAATTTTCTATAGAAAAATATATTGTCGTTTGGTTTCCACAGAAAATTATTTCGTCAATAGATTTACTATAGAAAATTACGTCGTTGATATATTTCCGACAGAAAATGATGTTGCCGATAGATTTCCCACTGCAAATTGTGATGACGCTAGATTTTCAGAAAAGTTTATGAAAATGATTTCTTCGTTAGATGTATGAAGAAAAAATTTCCTTTAGAAAAATATATTGTCGTTTGATTTCCTGCAGAAAATTATTTCGTCGACAGATTTACTATAGAAAATTATGTTTTCAATATATTTCCGACGGAAAATGATGTTGCCGATAGATTTCCCACTGCAAATTGTGAAGTCGCTAGATTTCCAGAAAAGTTTGAGTAAATGATTTATTCGTAGATGTATGAAGAAAAAATTTCCTTTAGAAAAATATATTGTCGTTTGATTTCCTGCAGAAAATTATTTCGTCGACAGATTTACTATAGAAAATTATGTTTTCAATATATTTCCGACGGAAAATGATGTTGCCGATAGATTTCCTACTGCAAATTGTGAAGTCACTTGATTTCCAGAAAAGTTTGAGAAAATGATCTTTCGTTAGATGTATGAAGAAAAAATTTCCTTTAGAAAAATATATTGTCGTTTAATTTCTTACAGAAAATTATTTCGTCGATAGATTCACTATTGAAAATTATGGTTTCGATAGATTTCCTATAGAAAACGATGTTGCCGCTAGATTTACTCCAATAAATTGTGTTGTCGCTAGATTTCTAGAAAGGTTCGAGAAAGTGATTTGGTCGCGTGGTGTATGAATGCTGTCGTATGATTTCCTACAGAAAATTATTTCGTCGATAGATTTACTATAGAAAATTATTTCCTCGATAGATTTGCCATAGAAAATTAAGATGTCAATAGATTTTCTATAGAAAATGATGTTGCCGATAGATTTTGTTTAGAAAATGATGTTGCCGATAGATTTCCCACAACAAATTATGTTGTCGGTAGATTTTTAGAAAAGTTGAATTTGTCGCTGGATGTATGGAGAAAACAATTTTCTATAGAAAAATATATTGTCGTTTGGTTTCCACAGAAAATTATTTCGTCGATAGATTTACTATAAAAAATTACGTCGTTGATATATTTCCGACAGAAAATGATGTTGCCGATAGATTTCCTGCTGCAAATTGTGATGACGCTAGATTTTCAGAAAAGTTTATGAAAATGATTTTTTCGTTAGATGTATGAAGAAAAAATTTCCTATAGCAAAATATATTGGTGTTTGATTTCCTACAGAAAATTATTTCGTCGACAGATTTATTATAGAAAATTATGTTTTCGATAGATTTCCTGTAGAAAATGATATTGCCGTTAGATTTACTACAATAAATTGTGTTGCCGCTATATTTCCCATAGCAAATTATGTTGTCGGTAGATTTTTAGAAAAGTTGATTTTTTCGCTAGATGTATGGAGAAAACAATTTTCTATAGAAAAATATATTGTCGTTTGGTTTCCACAGAAAATTATTTCGTCGATAGATTTACTATAGAAAATTACGTCGTCGATATATTTCCGACAGAAAATGATGTTGCCTATAGATTTCCTACTGCAAATTGTGAAGTCGCTAGATTTCCAGAAAAGTTTGAGTAAATGATTTTTATGTTAGATGTGAGAAGAAAAAATTTCCTTTAGAAAAATATATTGTCGTTTGATTTCTTACAGAAAATTATTTCGCAAATAGATTTACTATTGAAAATTATGTTTTCGATAGATTTCCTATAGAAAATGATGTTGCCGCTAGATTTACTACAATAAATTATGTTGTCTCTAGATTTCCAGAAAAGTTTGAGAAAATGATTTTTTCGTTAGATGATGAAGAAAAAATTTCCTTTAGAAAAATGTATTGTCGTTTGATTTCTTACAGAAAATTATTTCGTCGATAGATTTACTATTGAGAATTATGTTTTCGATAGATTTCTTATAGAAAATTATGTTGCCGCTAGATTTACTACAATAAATTGTGTTGCCGCTATATTTCTAGAAAGGTTCGAGAAAATGATTTGGTCGCGTGGTGTATGAAGAAAAAAATTTCCTTTAGAAAAATATATTGTCGTTTGATTTCCTAGAGAAAATTATTTCGTCGAAAGATTTACTATAGAAAATTCTGTTGTCGATATATTCCTATAGAAAATTATGTTGCCGACAGATTTCCTACTGCAAATTGTGAAGTCGCTAGATTTCCAGAAAAGTTTGAGAAAATGATTTTTTCGTTAGATGTATGAAGAAAAAATTTCCTTTAGAAAAATATATTGTCGTTTGATTTCTTACAGAAAATTATTTCGTCGATAGATTTACTATTGAGAATTATGTTTTCGATAGATTTCTTATAGAAAATTATGTTTTTTTTTTTTTTTTTATCGAACGTCCCCGGCCACACACTAACCCACCCTCACCCGACCGCGGAGGGCTCGTCCCCATTACGTAGGGACACGTACACACCACAGTCCGGACTGTAGCGGGAAAGGGAAAAGCTATGGCAACTAGAACATAAAACAGCTACAGAACTTAATCACAAGCTGAACAAGGTAACAAAAACAAAAACGGAACTATCTAAGACAAGAACAAAAATACGTTTTTATACGATAATTTATAAATTACTGCGAGAATACAAGCTACGTTTTATGTTACAAACACTACAATTAAAATCTATAGAATTATAATGCGAATTAAAATTACATAATCTCCGAAAAGGAAAATTACATGCATAATTCGATCTATAAACATTTAAGGAAAGAGGACGATAGTGCCGTGTAAATCTTGCAGGAATGCTGAAATTCAGGTTGGAAAGCAAAAACTCAGAGTCGATATCACCTTTAACCAAATTAAAAATAAAACAAACACCTAAAACAGACCTTCTACGTTCCAGAGTTGGAAGTTTTACCAAAGCTAATCTATTCTCATACGACGGAAGCCCATTGGTGTAATCCCATCCTAAGCCACGTAAACAGAATAATAAAAACTGTCTCTGCACAGACTCGATTGAATCACTATGACAACGATAGTATGGATTCCAAATAACAGACGCGTACTCCAAAATAGGCCTAACAAGTGAAATGTACAGTAGTTTTGTTATATAAGGATCAATGAATTCCCTAGCCCATCTTTTCACAAAACCAAGAACAGCTCGAGCCTTGCCAATCATCAAACTAATATGATCAATAAAAGACAATTTAATATCCAATAATACTCCTAAATCAAGATATGAAGGCACAGCTTCCAAAGGGCAAGAATTAATCATATAAGTGGACGAGATTACACCAAGGCGAGAGAAAACCATGCATTTACATTTTCTCAAATTAAGATCCATTAAATTTATCCTGCACCAAGTAACAAACAAATCAATATTTCGCTGAAGAACAGCCTGGCCATGATCATCATCAAAAGTATAAAATAATTTAACGTCATCAGCATACATCAGAATATTACAATCAGAAAGAGCAGAAGGAAGATCATTCAGAAACAATAAAAACAGTAAAGGACCCAAATGGCTACCCTGCGGAACACCAGAAGTAACACATACAGTATTTTTATGTATTGTCTAACATTCCTAAACAATACCCTCTGAGTCCTAAGGGAGAGGTAAGAGTCTAGCCAACGAAGAATAATATCAGGAATACCGATTAGTGAAAGTTTAAGAAGCAAAATACTATGATCAACCCTATCAAAAGCTTTACTGAAATCAGTATAAATTACATCAGTCCGAGCACCGACAAGAAAGCCCCTGAAAACATGTGTAGTAAATTCAAGAAGATTTGTGACAGTCGACCTGCCCTTCAAAAAACCATGTTGGAAAGGAGATATTAAAGATCTTGTATTAAAAAAGAGATAATCCGTCACTAGTTTCTCCATCAACTTGGGAATAGCACTTAGCTTGGCAATACCCCTGTAATTGGAAATATTAGATTTATTACCCGACTTGTGCAAAGGAATTATGAACGAACTCTTCCAAATAGATGGAAAATGACCAACCCTCAGAAGCCTATTGAATATAAAGGTCAAAGGACCACTCAAGACAACAGCACATTTTCTTAAAATACAGGCCGGGACCCCGTCAGGGCCCGGCAAGTATGTAAGTTTCAATCCAGACAAAGCATCAAGAACAGACTCCTCATCAAATGAGTATATGTTAGGAATAGAGACACTTCCCACAGAATAAGGATACCCGCCACTCAGATCAGGGCCCGGGTCCAACTGCCTATAAGTAGACTGAAAGAAGTCAGCAAACATATTCGAAATATCAAGGTGACTGGAGGATGATAGATCCCCGTAAAACATCTCAGTAGGAAACAAAGATGATTTACGTTTTGCTCGAACGAAGTCGTAAAACGACTTAGGATCATTAGCGAAATTCGACTTGACTCGAGTCATATATTCCTCATAACAGTAATGATTCATTCTACGATAATCCGCACGCGCCCTAGAATAAAGAGCATAATCAATATCAGAACCTGATCTAACAAACTTTTTAAATAATTTCGATTTCCTATTCCTCAACCTTGACAGTCTAACCGAATTCCATGGAGGACCAGGACGCTCCAAACGACTTTTTACCAATGGAACACACTTCCCAAAACATTTAAATAATACATCATAAAAGTCACCCAAGATCCTGTCAAGTGAAAGAGAGTCGTACGGTGGCGAGATAAGTACAGACGACCAATCAACAGAGGACAGAAGTGTATTCAAGCGACCAAAGTCCGTACGATGGAAATTAAAACGCTTCTCATTATCAAATGAGCGATCAATTACAGGAGGTGAACAAAGATCAACTTCAATAGAAAGTAACAACGTAGGATGATAACTATCCTCGGGAATAGATATAGGATCAATGCGAAATAAAGAAGAAATACTTGGATCCTCCAAAAACACAAGGTCCAAAATTCTCCCCATTGAATTAAATACACCATTAACTTGGAAAAGACCTAGATCACACATAGCGGACAGAATTTCATCATAGAATGGAACTGAAGAACATGGCACCAATGACCCAGACTCAGGTGAAAAATTCCAAGATATATGAGGAAGATTAAAATCACCAAGAACTACAATAATCCCCTCTTGCCCCATTGAATCCATTACTTTAGAAATCAAATCAAAGTGAGCCCTATAAATATGAATGTCAGCACCAGGAGGAATATATGAACAAGTAATGTAAATAGACTTCCCACGATTATAGACCCTAACGCAAATAAACTCAATATCCTCCGAGGAACTAAAGTCAATTAATTCAGATGAGTATTTAGAACAAATTGAAATGAGAACACCACCACCATTTCTTAACTTCCTATCTCGTCTATAAATATTAAAATTTTTCAATAAACAAGCCATTTTTACAATAAAAATATAATACCTAGCTCAGAGAAGAAAAAATACGAAACAGATGGTAACTTAATTATTCAAGTGGAAATAAAAGGTTCGTTGGGTAGAATTTATTCAGCAAAAGCTTTCGATATATAGCGACACTAATAAGCTTTATCAACTTCACAAACCAGTTCAAATATGAAGCTTAAATACAACAATCAGGACGATCAACAAAACTTTCACAGATGTAAAATTTAAGTATATTCAACACTTTTATTTATGAAATATTGTTTTTGTAAACACAAGCAAAACGCGGGAGAAAGAACACTTGTTATATATATTCGTATTAATAAAAAAATGTTATATTGTTTTTGTTAGTTTACAGTTTCAATTGAAAACAAAGACAAAAGCAAAGTGAATTATTTTTCCAATAAGAAACACATTAAAAAGCAAATAGAAAAACAAAATGTTTAGATAAACAACGCATGTCTTCTTTTATCTATTTAAAATAAATAAGAGTTCACACTGAAAATTCTGAGGAAATGTCCAACAGAATTAGACGTTGTTAGAACCAAAATAAAGAGCACAAAAAACCGCACAAATTAAACAAGTTTTCACTAAATATCCGCACGATAAAACAATGTTTTAACTCAAGCTAATTTCCGTATGGAAAAACACGACCGAACTCAACGAAAGCAGAATTGATTATAGATTTTCTATAGAAAATGATGTTGCCGATAGATTTCCCACAGAAAATTATGTTGTCGGTAGATTTTTAGAAAAGTTAATTTTGTCGCTAGATGTATGGAGAAAAAAATTTTCTATAGAAAAATATATTGTCGTTTGGTTTCCACAGAAAATTATTTCGTCGATAGATTTACTATAGAAAATTACGTCGTTGATATATTTCCGACAGAAAATGATGTTGCCGATAGATTTCCTACTGCAAATTGTGATGACGCTAGATTTTCAGAAAAGTTTATGAAAATGATTTTTTCGTTAGATGTATGAAGAAAAAATTTCCTATAGCAAAATATATTGTCGTCTGATTGCCTACGAAAATTATTTCGTCGACCAGATTTACTATAGAAAATTATGTTTTCCGATATATTTCCGACGGAAAATGATGTTGGCGCGATAGATTTCCTACTGCAAATTGTGAAGTCGCGAGAGTTCCAGAAAAGTTTGAGAAAATGATTTTTCGTTAGATGTAGGAAGAAAAAATTTCCTTAGAAAAATATATTGGCCGTTTAATTTCTTACAAAAAAATTATTTCGCGTCGGATAGATTTACTATTGAAAATTATGTTGCCGATAGAATTTCCTATAGAAAATGATGTTGCCGCGAGATTTCTCAATAAATTGTGTTGTCGCTAAATTTCTTACAAAGGGTCAGAAAGTGATTTGGTCGCTTGTGTAAGGAGAAAAAAAATTTCCTTTAGAAAAATATATGTCGTTTGATTTCCTATAGAAATTATAGAAATTATGTTGCCGATAGATTTACTATCGACAAATGAGTTGCCGATAGATTTCCTACAGCAAATTATGTTTGTAGTAGATTTGTAGAAAAGTTCCAGAAAATAATTTTGTCACTTAGATATGAAAAAAAAATTCTTATAGCAAAAATATTGCTGTTCGTATGATGTCCTACAGGCAAATTATTTCGTCGTAGCTTTACTATTAGAAAATTATTTCCTGATAGATTTACTTATTAGAAAATTACGGACCCCGTCAATAGATTTTCTATAGAAAATGATGTTGCCGATCTGATTCCCACAGAAAATTATGTTTGTCGGTAGATTTTTTAGAAAGTGATGATTTTGTCGCTAGATGTATGGAGAAAACAATTTTCTATAGAAAAATATATTGTCGTTTGATTTCCTACAGAAAATTATTTCGTCGATAGATTTACTATAGAAAATTATGTTTTCGATAGATTTCCTATAGAAAATTATGTTTTCGATATATTTCCGACAGAAAATGATGTTGTAGCTAGATTTCTTATAGAAAAATATGCTGTCGTATGATTTCCTACAGAAAATTATTTCGTCGATAGATTTACTATAGAAAATTATTTCCTCGATAGATTTACTATAGAAAATTAAGATGTCAATAGATTTTCTATAGAAAATATGTTGCCGATAGATTTCCTATAGAAAATGATGTTGCCGATAGATTTACTACAATAAGTTGTGTTGTCGCTAGATTTCTAGATAGGTTCGAGAAAATGATTTGGTCGCGTGGTGTATGAAGAAAAAATTTCCTTTAGAAAAATATATTGTCGTTTGATTTCTTACAGAAAATTATTTCGTCGATAGATTTCTTATAGAAAATGATGTTGCCGCTAGATTTACTACAATAAGTTGTGTTGTCGCTAGATTTCAGAAAGTTCGAGAAAATGATTTGTCGCGTGAGTGTATGAAGAAAAAATTTCCTTTAGAAAAATATATTGTCGTTTGATTTCCTCGAGAAAATTATTTCGTCGATAGATTTACTATAGAAATTATTTTGTAGATAGATTCTACTAAAATGTAGTTTCAGAAATCAGCAAATTTTTTCAAGATGTTAAAAAAATTTCTTATAGAAAAATATTGTCTTTTCCACAGAATTATTTCGTCGATAGATTTACTATAGAAAATTATTTCGTCGAATAGATTTCTATAGAAAATGAGTTGCGATAGATTTTCTATAGAAACTGATGTTGCCGATAGATTTCCCACAGCCACATATGTTTTCGGTAGATTCTAGAAAAAGTGGTTTTTGTCGCTAGATGTATGGAGAAAACAATTTTCTATAGAAAAATATATTGTCGTTTGGTTTCCACAGAAAATTATTTCGTCGATAGATTTACTATAGAAAATTACGTCGTTGATATATTTCCGACAGAAAATGATGTTGCCGATAGATTTCCTACTGCAAATTGTGATGACGCTAGATTTTCAGAAAAGTTTATGAAAATGATTTTTTCGTTAGATGTATGAAGAAAAAATTTCCTATAGCAAAATATATTGTCGTCTGATTTCCTACAGAAAATTATTTCGTCGACAGATTTACTATAGAAAATTATGTTTTCGATATATTTCCGACGGAAAATGATGTTGCCGATAGATTTCCTACTGCAAATTGTGAAGTCGCTAGATTTCCAGAAAAGTTTGAGAAAATGATTTTTCGTTAGATGTATGAAGAAAAAATTTCCTTTAGAAAAATATATTGTCGTTTAATTTCTTACAGAAAATTATTTCGTCGATAGATTTACTATTGAAAATTATGTTTTCGATAGATTTCCTATAGAAAATGATGTTGCCGCAGATTACTACAATAATGTGTTGTCGCTAGATTTCTAGAAAGGTTCGAGAAATGATTTGGTCTCGTGTTGTAGTATTTCTTAGAAAAAATGCGTTATTTCCTATAGAAAATATATTGTCGTCTATAGATTTCTACAGAAAATTATCGTCGATAGATTTCTATAGAAAATGATGTTGCCGCTAGAATTTACTACAATAAATTGTGTTGCCGCATATTTCAAGAAAGGTTCGAGAAAATGATTGGTCGCGTGGTGTTATGAAGAAAAAAGATTGCCTTTAGAAAAATATATTGTTCGTTTGATTTTCTACAGAAAATTATTTCGTCGATAGATTTACTATAGAAAATTAGGTTGTCGATAGATTTCCTATAGAAAATGATGTTGCCGATAGATTTCCTACAGCAAATTGTGTTGTAGCTAGATTTCTAGAAAAGTTCCAGAAAATGATTTTGTCACTAGATCTATGAAAAAAAAATTTCTTATAGAAAAATATGCTGTCGTATGATTTCCTACAGAAAATTATTTCGTCGATAGATTTACTATAGAAAATTATTTCCTCGATAGATTTACTATAGAAAATTAAGATGTCAATAGATTTTCTATAGAAAATGATGTTGCCGATAGATTTTCTATAGAAAATGATGTTGCCGATAGATTTCCCACAGCAAATTATGTTGTCGGTAGATTTTTAGAAAAGTTGATTTTGTCGCTAGATGTATGGAGAAAACAATTTTCTATAGAAAAATATATTGTCGTTTGGTTTCCACAGAAAATTATTTCGTCGATAGATTTACTATAGAAAATTACGTCGTTGATATATTTCCGACAGAAAATGATGTTGCCGATAGATTTCCTACTGCAAATTGTGATGACGCTAGATTTTCAGAAAAGTTTATGAAAATGATTTTTTCGTTAGATGTATGAAGAAAAAATTTCCTATAGCAAAATATATTGTCGTCTGATTTCCTACAGAAAATTATTTCGTCGACAGATTTACTATAGAAAATTATGTTTTCGATATATTTCCGACGGAAAATGATGTTGCCGATAGATTTCCTACTGCAAATTGTGAAGTCGCTAGATTTCCAGAAAAGTTTGAGAAAATGATTTTTCGTTAGATGTATGAAGAAAAAATTTCCTTTAGAAAAATATATTGTCGTTTAATTTCTTACAGAAAATTATTTCGTCGATAGATTTACTATTGAAAATTATGTTTTCGATAGATTTCCTATAGAAAATGATGTTGCCGCTAGATTTACTCCAATAAATTGTGTTGTCGCTAGATTTCTAGAAAGGTTCGAGAAAGTGATTTGGTCGCGTGGTGTATGAAGAAAAAAATTTCCTTTAGAAAAATATATTGTCGTTTGATTTCCTATAGAAAATTATGTCGTCGATAGATTTACTATAGAAAATTATGTTGCCGATAGATTTCCTATAGCAAATGATGTTGCCGATAGATTTCCTACAGCAAATTATGTTGTAGCTAGATTTCTAGAAAAGTTCCAGAAAATGATTTTGTCACTAGATCTATGAAAAAAAATTTTCTTATAGAAAAATATGCTGTCGTATGATTTCCTACAGAAAATTATTTCGTCGATAGATTTACTATAGAAAATTATTTCCTCGATAGATTTACTATAGAAAATTACGACGTCAATAGATTTTCTATAGAAAATGATGTTGCCGATAGATTTCCCACAGAAAATTATGTTGTCGGTAGATTTTTAGAAAAGTTGATTTTGTCGCTAGATGTATGGAGAAAAAAATTTTCTATAGAAAAATATATTGTCGTTTGGTTTCCACAGAAAATTATTTCGTCGATAGATTTACTATAGAAAATTACGTCGTCGATATATTTCCGACAGAAAATGATGTTGCCGATAGATTTCCTACTGCAAATTGTGATGACGCTAGATTTTCAGAAAAGTTTATGAAAATGATTTTTTCGTTAGATGTATGAAGAAAAAATTTCCTATAGCAAAATATATTGTCGTTTGATTTCCTACAGAAAATTATTTCGTCGACAGATTTACTATAGAAAATTATGTTTTCGATAGATTTCCTGTAGAAAATGATGTTGCCGTTAGATTTACTACAATAAATTGTGTTGCCGCTAGATTTCCCACAGCAAATTATGTTGTCGGTAGATTTTTAGAAAAGTTGATTTTGTCGCTAGATGTATGGAGAAAACAATTTTCTATAGAAAAATATATTGTCGTTTGGTTTCCACAGAAAATTATTTCGTCGATAGATTTACTATAGAAAATTACGTCGTCGATATATTTCCGACAGAAAATGATGTTGCTTATAGATTTCCTACTGCAAATTGTGAAGTCGCTAGATTTCCAGAAAAGTTTGAGTAAATGATTTTTTCGTTAGATGTATGAAGAAAAAATTTCCTTTAGAAAAATATATTGTCGTTTGATTTCTTACAGAAAATTATTTCGCCAATAGATTTACTATTGAAAATTATGTTTTCGATAGATTTCCTATAGAAAATGATGTTGCCGATAGATTTACTACAATAAATTGTGTTGTCGCTAGATTTCTAGAAAAGTTCCAGAAAATGATTTTGTCACTAGATCTATGAAAAAAAATTTCTTATAGAAAAATATGCTGTCGTATGATTTCCTACAGAAAATTATTTCGTCGATAGATTTACTATAGAAAATTATTTCCTCGATAGATTTACTATAGAAAATTAAGATGTCAATAGATTTTCTATAGAAAATGATGTTGCCGATAGATTTTCTATAGAAAATGATGTTGCCGATAGATTTCCCACAGCAAATTATGTTGTCGGTAGATTTTTAGAAAAGTTGATTTTGTCGCTAGATGTATGGAGAAAACAATTTTCTATAGAAAAATATATTGTCGTTTGGTTTCCACAGAAAATTATTTCGTCGATAGATTTACTATAGAAAATTACGTCGTTGATATATTTCCGACAGAAAATGATGTTGCCGATAGATTTCCTACTGCAAATTGTGATGACGCTAGATTTTCAGAAAAGTTTATGAAAATGATTTTTTCGTTAGATGTATGAAGAAAAAATTTCCTATAGCAAAATATATTGTCGTCTGATTTCCTACAGAAAATTATTTCGTCGACAGATTTACTATAGAAAATTATGTTTTCGATATATTTCCGACGGAAAATGATGTTGCCGATAGATTTCCTACTGCAAATTGTGAAGTCGCTAGATTTCCAGAAAAGTTTGAGAAAATGATTTTTCGTTAGATGTGTTTAATTTCTTACAGAAAATTATTTCGTCGATAGATTTACTATTGAAAATTATGTTTTCGATAGATTTCCTATAGAAAATGATGTTGCCGCTAGATTTACTACAATAATTGTGTTGTCGCTAGATTTCTAGAAAGGTTCGAGAAAATGATTTGGTCGCGTGGTGTATGAAGAAAAAATTTCCTTTAGAAAAATATATTGTCGTTTGATTTCCTATAGAAAATTATTTCGTCGATAGATTTACTATAGAAAATTATGTTGTCGATAGATTTTCTATAGAAAATTATGATTTCTACAGAAAATTATTCGTCGATAGATTTCCTATAGAAAATTATTTCGTCGACAGATTTACTATAGAAAATTATTTCGTCGATAGATTTCCTATAGAAAATGATGTTGCGATAGATTTCCTATAGAAAATGATGTTGCCGATAGATTTCCTACTGCAAATTGTGAAGTCGCTAGATTTCCAGAAAAGTTTGAGAAAATGATTTTTTCGTTAGATGTATGAAGAAAAAATTTCCTTTAGAAAAATATATTGTCGTTTGATTTCTTACAGAAAATTATTCGTCGATAGATTTACTATTGAAAATTATGTTTTCGATAGATTTCCTATAGAAAATGATGTTGCCGATAGATTTACTACAATAAATTGTGTTGTCGCTAGATTCTAGAAAAGTTCCAGAAAATGATTTTGTCACTAGATCTATGAAAAAAAATTTCTTATAGAAAAATATGCTGTCGTATGATTTCCTACAGAAAAATTATTTCGTCGATAGATTTACTATAGAAAATTATTTCCTCGATAGATTTACTATAGGAAATTAAGATGTCCAATAGATTTTCTATAGAAAATGATGTTGCCGATAGATTTTTCTATAAGAAACTGATGTGCCGCTAGATTTCCCACAGCAAATTATGTTGTCGGTAGATTTTAGAAAGTTGATTTTGTCGCTAGATGTACTGGAGAAAACAATTTTCTATAGAAAAATATATTGTCGTTTGATTTCCTACAGAAAATTATTCGTCGATAGATTTCCTATAGAAAATTATTTCGTCGATAGATTTACTATAGAAAATTACGTCGTTGATATATTTCCGACAGAAAATGATG
>JABZEU010000099.1:0-13899 GCA_014635995.1 Sarcophaga peregrina
AAGTCATACATTTGCGTAACATTCCAAATGAATCGGGTGATGCTGATGTCATTGCATTGGGTGTACCCTTTGGTCGTGTCACAAATGTTCTTATTTTAAAGGGCAAAAATCAAGCATTTTTAGAAATGGCCGATGAAGTATCGGCCACATCAATGGTCTCATGTTACAACATTAATCCGCCACAGATGCGCGGTCGCATGGTTTACGTACAATTTTCAAATCATCGTGAATTAAAAACGGATCAAAATCATGGCGTAAGTACTTAATTGTTTTACGAAAAGTGTTTTAATTAATATTTTCTTGTTGGGTGGAAACTTTTTTTCTTCTTCTTCTGTGGAAGTATCGTTTCTTTCTTCTATTTTAAATTGTGTTTCAGTTTTCCTTTTTTTTGGCTGCTAATGAGCCTTAACTTTGGCGTTGTTCAAGTGTTATTGAAACCCATGATTTTTTTCTTTCTTTCTTTTGTATTTTCTGTTGTTTGCCGTATCCATCACACTTCATTCTGGCCACTCATTATTAGCAACATTATTAGTAGCAATTGCAGCAGCAGTAGCAACACCAACTACTTTATTTAACAGCCAATCATTTACAATCGGGTAAAGAGAAGCATAAATTTGTTGCTAAAAAGTTTGTTAAGTTTCAGTTTTTTTTTTTTCCTTAAGAGCAAAATTTATTTTAAAGGATATCTGAAGATTTGCAAAAGAAAATTTAACATCTTATAGCGCATAATAGTTTTTCCTGCAAAGCTTTAAATGGATTTTCTTAATGTTTTTAAATGTACTGAAAACGAAAATTTATTTAAATTTTCAATTTCATGTATAAACAAGGACGTTTACGTTAATAGAGATTGCTAGAAGATGAAATCATGAACATTCGCCTTCAAGAACATTCATCAGCCTATTTACTTTGCCATATAAAAAGCAATGCAAAGCAGGCAACTGCGTTAGTAAAAGTTCAGTCAGTCTTGTGTGAAGACGCGGTCTTTTAGATACCATTTTTTTACTATTTCCTTCGATACTAAATGGATCCCAGTATAACTGGGCATATACATACATAATTGGCCATTACAAACCCTTCAGTCAGCATTACGACCTAGCTTCTCACACCACTTATGCTGTGTGCGTTAATTTTATACATGAGTGGCGGGACCTACAGTTTAAAGTCGACTCCGAACGACAGATTTTTGAGAAGCTTTTCATGGCAATTTTTACTCTCAGAGTCTTTGCCAGAAATCTGCTGAGAGGAAGTCGCCGAAGAAATATTTTTTCGTTTTGATGTCTGACCTGGGATTCGAACCCGGGCCTTTTGTCTAATAAGCCAACACACTACCCACTAGACCACGGCGACTTCAGAACTGGGCATATATAAAAACATATTTGTCAACTAGAAGGGATCAGCTTCTTTGTGATGCACATCTGTACTGTTCTTCCATCAGTAAAAGTTCAGTCACTCTTGTGTGAAGACGCGGTCTGTTAGATATCGTTTTTTTACTATTTCCTTCGATAGTAAATGGATTCCAGTATAACTGGCCATATATGAAAACATATTTGTCAACTAGAAGGGATCAGCTTCTTTGTAATGCACATCCGTGCTGCTCTTCCATCAGTCCCTTGAAAAATTGTACAATTTTTATGATCTTTAGTTAATATTTAGACCGCTTCTTTTTGGTGTTCCTATTGGATTTTACATCCTGAGTGCCATTGTCAGTTTGTTTTAGAGCGTGCAAAGTCCTGATGGCAAATGGAATACATTCAGAGATCATTGACACATACATACATACATAATTGGCCATTACAACCCTTCAGTCAGGATTACGACCTAGCTTCTCACACCACTTATGTTGTGTGCGTTAATTTTATCCATTTAAGTGGCGGGACCAACAGTTTAAAGTCGACTCCGAACGACAGATTTTTGAGAAGCTTTTCATGGCAATTTTTACTCTCAGAGTCTTTGTCAGAAATCTGCTGAGAGGAAGTCGCCGAAGAAATATTTTTTCGTTTTGATGTCTGACCTGAGATTCGAACCCGGACCTTTTTGTCTAATAAGCCAACACACTACCCACTAGACAACGGCGATTTCTAGAGATCATTGAACATCCACAAAAAAGGAAAAAAGCGATGTCACTGGAGATACAAAAATAAATAAAAAAAACTCAAGTCGTAAGTCGCCGTAGTAAAGGTTGCGGTTAAAGCCCAAAACGAAAATATGAAAATATTTCTTCAGCGACTTCCTGTCAGCGGATCTCTTGCAGAAACTCTGAGAGTAAAAATTGCTATGAAAAGCTTCTCAAAAAATCTGTCGTTCGGAGTCGACTTTAAACTGTAGGTCCCGCCATTAATATATAAAAAAATTAACGCACACAACACGAGTGGTGTGAGAAGCTATGTCGTAATCCTAACTGAAGGGTTGTAATGGCCAATTATGTGTGTAGGTCCCGCTATTAATATATAAAAAAATAAACGCACATAACACAAGTGATGTGAGAGGCTAAGACGTTGTAGAATGGATCTATTCGACCTCTGGGTACTGTACTTGTCACAGTTAACAAGTACACGTCCTCTAACCTAACCTAACCTTCCTCTCAGCAGATTTCTTTCGTTCAGAGACGATAGATTATTGGGAGTGATAATTTTATGCGTGAGTGATGGGACCTACACCTCGGGCTACAGATTTATCAGAAGCTTTTCATGGCTATTACTGAGTAACGTTACCGGATTTATTAAAATTTGCGACTGCTTTTCAGGTCAAGTTTAAGGAAGTCTGGCTGGAATGCAACACTGCAAAATTGGTTATAGAAACCATGCAATACGGAGCACGTATTACGTACTTACATACATACATAATTGGTCATTACAACCCATCAGTCAGGATATAGACCTAGCTTCTCACACCACTTATGTATGTTGAGTGCGTTAATTTTATACATGAATGGCAGGGGACCTACAGTTTAAAGCCGACTCCGAACGATAGATTTTTGAGAAGCAAGTTTTTGCCAGAAGTCTACTGAGGCAGTTGCCGAAGAAATATTTTTTTCATATTTCGTTTTGATGACCGAGTTGGGATATGAACCCGGGCTTTGCATCTAATAAGCCAACATACAAACTATTAGACTATGACGACCATATTACGGATGCGGTAATTAACACAAAAACCTAGTTTCTTGTGGGTTCAAATGAAATTTGAGGGTGAGGATGAGTCCTCTCTTACTATTTATATCTAGACATTGTTTCGTGTGATTTTCCAATGATCCGCTATGTGTGTGGGTTCAAATGAGATTTAATGTTAATAAGCCACAACGTCCTCTCTTATCACATGGAGATAGGTTTATTCCTAAATGGCTTCATCTTGCCCTACGCAGTTAAGTTTGTTGGAAAAAGAGGCATTGGAAGTAGCACTGAAAAGCATAAATTATCTTCTACTATCTAGTCCTTTGGGGGCGTAGGGGTATAAAAGTTTTAAACAAAGATTAGCTAACGATTATCTCTAAACAAATTTAAATTTGTTATTAAAACGAAACGGTGCCTGTCTACCTACAGACAGAATACACTGAGTGCCAAAATTAAGTAAACACCACCGAACTAGTTTATTTTCTTAGAATAGCGAGAAAAGTAAAGGAGAATAATCGAATAAATTTCCAAAAATAAAAAACGTTTATTCATCTACTATATAAAAATAAGTCGGGTTTTCCTTCCTGACGTTATAACTCCAGAACGCACGAACCAATTTCCACAGTTTTGCATTCGTTGGAAAGGTCTCGGGCTCCTTGAGGTTTATAGCGAAGAAAATTCAGGAAAAATTTCAACAGAAAAGCGGGAAAATCTTTTTTCACATATAGCGCCATCTCTGATACATAGCATGCACAACAAATCAATATTTTGGAAAATTGTTAATGCAATTTGTTTGGGATGAGTGCACAATGGCACATAAGAAATCACTTGAAGCACTTAACTTCACACTGAAGGATCTTCGGCGAAATAACAACATCTTTGGCGGCTAGATGATATTGTTGGCAGGCGATATCAGGCAGACGTTGCCAGTAATTCCCCGTGGAACGCCAGCAGATGAATTGAATGCTTGTCTAAAGGCATCACCTTTATGAAATAACGTAAAAACATTATCGCTAACCATTAATATCAGAATTCAATTTCAAAATGATCAAAGTGCTGCACAATTTTCCAAACAATTGTTAGCTGTTGGAAACTGAAAAGTCCCAGTTGATGCGACATCTGGATTAATTACTCTTACCAACGACTTATGCCGATTTGTAGACTCTCAATTAGCCCTTATTGAAAATGTTTTCCCAAACATTATCAGAATTATGCTTGGTTAAGTCAACGAGCAATTCTTGCCGCAAAGAATAGTGATGTACATGCACTGTACATGCACCATTCAATCAAAAATTGCTGGCGATTTCGTGACATACAAATCCGTTGATTCCATAACAAATCCCGATGATGTAGTAAATTATCCAACGGAGTTTTTCAACTCTCTGGAGTTACCAGTATTTCCACCACATAACTTGCAACTCAAAGTTAGTACAGTTATTATGATATTGCGTAATTTGAATCCACCACGACTTTGCAACGGTACTCGACTTTCGGTAAAAAGACTTATGCCGAATTTGATTGAGGCAACTATTATTAATGGAAAGTACACAGGTGAATATGTATGTATTCCTCGAATACCAATGATTCCGACTGATCTTCCGTTTGATTTCAAACGATTGCAATTTCAAGTTGGCCATGCGTTCCCAATGACAATTAACAAGTCGCAAGGCCAATCGCTTAGTGTTTGCGGGATAAATTTAGAAAATCATTGTTTTTCACATGGGCAGTTATACGTTGCGTGTTCACGAGTTGGGAAACCATCTGCTTTGTTTGTGTTAACGTCTGACTAAAAAACAAAAAATGTGGTTTACCAAAGAGCACTTCAATGAAACGGATAATTTGCGGACACGTGTAACGCTTCGATTCCGTATTTACTTTGGATTCACTTTCATTTACTTAGAGAAGTTGAACTAAATAGCACTTCATTTTTGTAATCGAAATGAATTCATTACTGTTGTGAAATAAAATAAAATTTCTCCTTTTCATATATAAAACAAAAAAAATATTTTTTCTTCATCTTTTAATCATCAAACGAAATGTTACATAAAACGAAGCCGTCTGATGGCGAAACGGAGTTCGCCGGGCTTGCTAGTTACATACTTATAAAATGTTAACACAAAAGCGAAATTATTGTTGTGCTACAAGGATATTTTTTAAAATAGAAAATTTCAAATTATATATAGTGGGTGTTGACTAACTAATGACGTTCAGTGTAAGCTTTAAGTTAATTCTTAAGAAAAAAAAAAGAATTTTTTTTTCCATAATATGAAAACCTTTATGACACACTGTAAGTAAGTTAGATGGTTGTAAATCAACCACCATAGTTTTGGTTTAAGGGAGTGAAAACTATTTTTTCTTGTTTTTTTTCTATTCAAGATTTAAAAGTATTTTCGTGTAGTTTTCTAAAATGATTTGTTTGTACAAAAAAAAAGAAGTAGAAGCAACAGCATTTAATCACATAAATGCGGCATTTTTCATTTATTTTAGAAAATTTAGAAAAAAGAAAATTCTTTTTAAAGCTTTCCTGCTCCTCCACCATCTCTATCACCGATATTAGGAATAAAAAAACGGTAAGTGAGGTAAAAAGTAAAATATTTCTTTCAAACATTGTTTGCCATAATTCTGGCACGTGCTGGGCTGACGACATTTTGTGTGTGCATTCAGACATTTATGGGCGATAACAAATAACTTTACGTCAGCCAGCCAGCCAGCCAACAACAATATACACACAGTATACGGTACACATACATAAAGTTAAAGGAAATTCTCTTGATATTTTGTTGTAAAACTGCAATATCATATGACAATACGTTCAAATACTTTTCAAACAAGAAATTTGTTTTTTTTTTTTTGTAAAAAAGAAAAAAACAAACAGAAAATGAAGAAAAACTCTTAGCAAAGGTATGTGTTAGTTTTTCATAACTTGTTACCGAACTTCCTTTGGCCCTTACGCCTCTTATAACGTACAGCATATGCTTGCTTTTTGCTAACAAAGTTTAAGTGGGTTCAAGATGAAAATTGAATTTAGAAAATTGGTTTTTGGCTTCAAAATAAAAAACTTGAAAATTTTTGTTTAAAGTCAAGAATGTTGGCAAAAAGAAAAATCACATACACAGGAGACAGGCAAAATGGCATAAGACGTTAAGATTTCCTGTTTCAAGAGTTTTGAAAACTGAAAAATAAAAATCAAACACACTTCCATACACCGAAACCTCTCCTTTTTTTTGGAAGAAAACGATTTAAAGTGCAGGAAAATTGTAAGCAATGAAGACTCTGAACATGATATCATTTTAATTAATTGAAAAGGAATACAATTTCCCAAGCCAACAAAACCAAAAAAATGCCAAGAGAAAGGAAAAAAAAAACGAAAATTTGTTTAAAAGTAAATGCAGATGATGTTACTCTATCAGCCCTCCATCCATTCTTATGGAAAAAGTACATACGCAGGCATCTTAATTAAATAGAAAATAAAGCCATAAGGGCCTGTATACGCACACAAGAACTCAATACCATCTATACTAGGTTGGATTGTATTTCTCTATAAAAAGGGTTTTTTTCTTTTTTGAATTTAAAATATAAAATCTAAAATATCCTGTGAATTTGGGATTAATTGTCTGTCAAAGTTGGTAAACGGAAATCGATAACTTTCGAGAAAATTATACAAGAAATTTAAGAAGAATTTTAAAGCTACAGGAGATGAAAACTCTCACTGATTCAAGCGATTCCAAACGTTAGACTTGAAAAACAATTTCATGGGAAATAGTTACCTCAGAGCCAACTAACTGACAGAAGGCTGCTGAATTGACGCAAAAAAATATTTGTTCGTACTGCTTTATCTTAAGCTGAAGTCGCCGTGGTCTAGTGGGTAGTGTGTTGGCTCATTAGACAAAAGGCCCGGGTTCGAGTCACAGGTCAGACAGCAAAACAAAAATTATTTCTTCGGCGACATCCTCTCAGCAGACTTCTGGCAAAGACTCTGAGAGTAAAAATTGCAATGAAAAGCTTCTCAAAAATCTGTCGTTCGGAGTCGACTTTAAACTGTAGGTCCCGCCACTCATGTTTAAAATTAATGCATACAACATAAGTGGCGTGAAAAGCTAGGTCGTAATCCTGACTGAAGGGTTGTAATGGCCAATTATGTATGTTAAAGCAGAGATTTAAACTTGAAACTCTCATTAACTAAGTAAAAACACTACTTAAAAGGCTAAGACCACTTCAAAGCACTTTAACACATTGGCTGCCAAGCCTAAATTAAGGAGTGCGCACAAAAAAAACTTGACTTACACTTTTCGTTATAGAAATAAACAAAATGGGGGATTTTTTTCGTTTTATATTTCAATTAAAGTAAATAATATTTGAATTCCTTTTGTGTATAAAATTTTTTCTGACCAAGGTCTCAGAGCATCCAACTTTTTGAGTCACTTTTCTTCCAGTTAGGGTGTTGTAGAAAATACGTATTATTTTACTTGCTTTGTTTTGGTCGGCAAATCCTTTTTTTCTTCCACTTCCACGCTTTCTCTCAATACTCAAAGACTCCTTATATTGTTTTATTCATTCCCTAGAAATTGTTTTTTGGTTAACACCTGCGAACCTAGCAATCGTTTTTTGTAAGCGGCGCGGTTTTTCATTGAAAATTTCAATTATTTTTTTACGACATTCTTGTTGGAAGCCTATTTTCAAAAAACTATTTTTGCTATTGCAACGACATATTCAGCACATGGATTTTGAAACAGATGACTAACAAAAACAATGTAAGTAGGCCCATTTTTTTTCGTGCGCACTCCTTATATGAAGTCATTCTTATTGCCGTTTATATTTGGAGAGTTATTGTTTACCAAAACCCTGATATTTCTTGTTAAGACCACATAAATTATCACACATAATTATTTACAAGCAGAAAACCAAAAGACGATTATACTCGTCTTTAGAAATAGGAAGGCAGAAAGCCTCGAAATCCTTTTTGTATTTGTGTACGTTTTAGTAGAAAACTAATAATAAATCACGCAAATAGTTTAAAATAAAAAAAATGGAATAAAACGAGACACATTGCGAAAATTGGCTGGCAACACTTAGAAATTCAATGTTGTCGATTGGCAAAAAAAAAATTTCTAATTTAAAAGCCTGCATGTTATAATATATTTAAAGTGGGACGTGTATAGTCGTCTTGACAATGGGTAATATCCTGTCAAAGACGATTATACTCGTTCTTCTTTAAATATATTATAACATGCAGGCTTTTGACAGGGTATCTCGCATTGCCTAGGCGAGCATACTCGTCCTTGGCTGTGAATGTGTTAATTTGCTACTGGAAAACTATTGTTCTTCTGCTAGCTAGCCCTGTAAAATGCTTGGGAGACGTCCTATGGATAGGAAGCAGTTAACCAGACCACAATCCTAGAATCGAAAAACCATAAACCAGCAATGAATCGTTTGTTCGCTACTTCTAAGCACTTCATTTGTACAGTTTACAATGAGTATGACGATAACTTTGACATCAAAGTCATAACATTCCAAATATATTGTATCAACGTTCTTAATGGAATCTTAGGTGAAATGTGACAGGGTAGATAAGGGTTCTTTGTCATCCTCTGTTCATTTGTTTGACTTCTGTCGAATGATAACACTTTGCTCATGTCTGATTTGACAGATAAGGTTTTATCCTTCGGCAGAGCGAATATTGATCATCCAATGCGTTTTCGTTTCGCTAAGTGAGCCTGCTATCGACTTACAGAAGATGCCGATTTTGGCAAAATAAAATCATCTTTTCAGATGAAGTTCATTTTGATCTTGGCGGGTATCTAAACAAGCAAAACTGCCACATTTGGGCCACAGAAAACCTGCATGCATAAAGCCGACGCACCCAAAAAGAGTCAATGTTTGGTCCAGAGGCATAATTGGGCCATTTTTCTTTCAAAATGAGCAAGGAGTGGCCGTTACAGTCAATGGCGATAGTTATCGGGCCATGTTGAACGTATTTATGTTCACAAAAATTGAAGAGGAGATTAGTGGCAACATTTGGTTTCACACAGCCGAAGCTGATGTCGTTTGGCCGCCTCGGAGCCGGGATTTGCCACCGTTGGACTGTTATTTGTGGGGTGCCGTCAAAAATATGTGCTATGCCGACAAGCCAGTGGCAATTGACGCTTTAAAGGATAATATTCGTGAAGCCATTAGTAAAATACCGTTGCACACAATCGATAAAGTGGTTAAAAATTGGACCCATCGTAAAGGCTACTGCATGGGCAGTCGAGTCAGCTATTTGAATGACAATATTAACAGGAAGGATTATACTTTCAAATAAAAATGAAATTTAAGAAATTATTCAGTAGATCTTTTTAAAAGCATTTTCAAAACAAAAAAAGTTATTTGGCGGATCCTTTAGTCTAATGAATAGGTCTCTAATTGCAAGCATAATTGAATTTTTTTTTTTTTTTTAAATTTTTATAATCTTAAGAATTTCAAATTATTAAAAAAAAATTTACTGCCTTAAAGAGATCTTTTTTTCAACATATAAGCCTAGATCTAGGTATCTAGGCTTATATTGCTTAAATATTTCCTCTTATAAAGTGCTTTAAATAATTTCCGATTTCTTCGCACTAACCTTTAAATAAAATCTCCTTACAAAATAGAGAAGAAGAGGAAGACAAAAAAATCTTCTTTTAATTTACGTGAAAGCTAACGTATGGCGTATTTGGCGTGCTGTTTATCCACGACAAGATTTCACAATTTTTCCCACTTTTAGGTGTTCTTAGAGAAAAATTGCAAAAATGTTAAATGAAAACAAAAACAACAACAAAAAACTATGAAGGAAAACATACACATGTTGTTTACCTTTTTTACACACATACACACACATCTGTACATCCATTGACGACAATCACAAAAATACTATAAAAATAGGAGAGAGGGTGAGAGGCACACACATCGGTGTTAGTGTGTGTTTGTGTGTCTACATACATAGGAAATGACAATCATATTGCCAGTCATACGTACGTATGAACGTATAGCAGGGAATTTGTATAGAAACTGATGGCAACAATAGATCTTCGAAATATGGCCACAATAACAACAACAACAACAACCATAGTGACAACAACAATGCTAGAGAAAAATGAAACTAAAAATAGCAACAAAAAATAGGAAGAAAACATTTGCCATTGGTATGACACAAAAAAAATCTTATAAATGTGGTCGAAGAAAAAAAAATCTTTTTAGAAATCTAAAGATTTTCTTACTTTTTCTTCTTCTTCGTAAAAATCAACAGATTCTTCTTAACCAAGAAAAAGAAGAAGAGAAAAAAAATCTTTTGAAAAATATTTAAAAAAACAACAACAAAGTGGAAAAGGTCGGAAGAGGGTTAATACCCGGAAACTCTACAGTATTTTAATTCCATGCTCGAGAACTACTACAGAGCGAAACTTGTTCAGGCCAGGGATCAGCAATGAGTATTCAAAGCATCAGTAGGATCGAATCGCATTCATGATTACTGATACTTATATTCCGCATTCGTATTTATTTTAATATCAAGGAACCTCAACTCTTATTCAATATTTGAAGTACTTATCACACTCATATTTAACAACACGTATGATGTACACGAATCACTCACAAAATAAGAGTGAGTTGCGTACGTACACTAAAGTACTCACTAGAAGGTCGTGTGTTTGCTATGCTAGCTGTGCTCTATCTTTTTTGCTTGTGCGTTTTTTTTTTTTTTGTTTTTGTTGTAAATGCCTAATAATCTAAATGAGTAGTCGTATGAATCAAACATATTTCGAATGTTATGAGTTTGATGTCAAGGTCGCACTCATACTCATGGGAAACTGTAGTTATAAATCAATGTTGTAGCAAATACTAATGAAGTGCTTAGGAGTGGCTCTCTGTGATGCCATAGACGTCCACTTTTCATAATTTCTTACAGCTTTTCACGGAGCCACTGAGACTTTTAATTTCCATTCTCGATAGAATTTTAAGATCGTCTTCTCCTCCGGCATTGGTATGTTTGTATACACCACAAGTGAACTACAGTTTCCTACTCTTCCTCGCAGCCTCTGCAGAAATCTTTTGCCGTATATCCAAGATAGCGGAGACTCGCTTGCAATGTCCATGCTTAGCATATTCCGTTGTAACTTAAGCACATCTTTTTTGAGCAAATTCGTTGCTTCATCTTTAAGCACCCGAAGCTCTCTAACAGAAGTTACCATGTGTACGTAATTGGTCATTCAGTCAGGATTACGATCTAGTTTATCACACCACTTGTGTGTTTTAATTTTATAAATGAGTGGCGGGACCTGCAGTTTTAAAGTCGAGTTCGAACGACAATTTTTTTTTTAAAACATTTCATGAGAATTATCCATGAGTGGCGCGACCTGCAGTATAAAGTCAACTCCGAACGACAGATTTTTTGAGAAACTTTACATGGCAATTTTATTTCACGCTCAGAATTTTTTCCAGAAATCTGCTGAGAAGAAGTCGCCGAAGAAATATTTTTCATATATCCTGGGGTTTGAGCCAAGGCTTTACATCTAAAAAGCCAATATACTACCAACTAGACGTTAACAGTATCCAGTATTTAATTGTCAATAATTTGCATTTAGGTTTTAATAGGGGTTCCCACTCTAAAAAGTCTTTGGACAGTCTTTGATTGTGTCCTATCTTGTCAGATCATACACTCTGCAGTTTCTTGAATGTATTTTCCTCTATGTTCTGGTAAGCCGGTCATTTTAATGTCGCATAATTTAATAAAACTTGAATTTAATTATTGTTTAGCACCTTAAAATATGCAACACTTTTTTGTAAGCAATTTTTATGTTTTTATTTTAATTTAATCGTAGTCTTTACATTGTAATTATTATTTGCTTTATTATTTATTAACAGTATCCGTTATTGTATTGCCAATAATATGTATTTACGTTGCAATGGGGGGTTCTCACCTTAAGAAAGTCTTTGGTTAAGCCCTATCTTGTCAGATCACTTACACTGCAATTTCTTGGATGTAGTTTCCTCTATGTTCTGGTAACCATATGATTAAAATGTCCTATAATTAAATTATAATGTCCAGCCCCTTAAAATATGCAACACTTTTTATAAGATATTCTTATGTTTTAATATTTTTTTTTTTTCAATTTTATTTCCTCTCACCGCTAATATTAAAACCAAATCCTTTACATTCTAATTATTGATTCCTATTGTCCTCGTTTAATTTATTTATCAATTTAAAAGGCATTAAGATATTATTTTTAAATTATTTCTTTCACTTCCTGTCAACTCAATTCAAACACAATGCAATGCAATGCAATGCAACGCAACAAATTAATCTAAAACCAATAATTTAAATGTTGCCCTATTAATTAGTTTGTTTGTTTGTTTGTTTATTTTCCTTACTTTACATTGCATTTGAATTTGTGTGTGTTTAAATGTAAGTGCAGGCTTTTAGGCGTAAAAAAGTATGTACGCACACACGCATCCACTCACTCATATGAACGCTTCTAAACTGTTAATATGCTTGCGCACACATTGAACCAGTTTAATAAAGTTACAACAATTTTATAGGCAATGGTATTGTTGTATTGCTGTTGTTGTTGTTGTTGTTTTTGTTTAGATTTTAAGTACATGTATTGGGTGGTATATGTATGTAGGTGAGTGCGTTTATTAGTATGTATTAGTATATGCTTGCATAACTGCCAATTATAATGATTACACAAATTACGCCACAATAACAAGCTGTATACACACATACATACACACATACATACATTTGTATGAATATGTATGTATACTCACCTCTACCTATACATTCACAAACAACCCAACTCATCCACAAGCTACTGCTGTGTTTAATGGAAACAGTGTGTTAACAAACAAACAAACAAAAAAATCGAATTTCATTGCATATTTTTAGGTTTCAAATATTTGTTTTCCTAGTAATTGTTTTGGTTTTTGGTTGTTTTTTTTTCAATATTTTTACAATTAAGAATTTCTAAGTCTTTAATATTAAATTTAAAAGCTTTGATTGCAAACTTCTGTTCTATCACCCACTGTATCTATCCGTTTGTGGCTTGCATTTTAAAGTTATTCTCTCTTGTACGAGTACACATATAACGCTTGTTTCTATATTTGTTTACGATTTGGTAAACAAAACTTTGTACAATTAATTTTACAAAACAAAACCCATTAAAGTATTACAAATTATCTCTGTCTTGTTTAACCCTCTACCCAAAATACTCATGCATACATACAGGCATACGCATATAATCACACCTAAGCACATTAGGTTGCTTCATGAAAATTATATTAAAACTTAATTTAAACATGATCAATAACCATATAAGATGACAGCCACCACCATCACCACAATGCATCATATGCCACATGACATGCACACACCATTACTCCTAACTAGTGGTGCCCCCTCCTACACCTATCTTGTCCAGGTACATAGTTATAAATCATATTAAAATGAAATTAATGTTTCAAATTGTGGCAGTTTATTAAATCTTTTACCAAAAGATTTTTTTTTTTTATAAGAATTTAAAAATAAAAACTCTGTAAAAGATTGGATAATTCCTTAGCAACATGTTGCTAAGGTTTAAGCAACATGTTGTTATGGCAGTTGAAATTAATTTTTGTATTAATCTTCCTAAAAAGTGAAATTTTTTCCTTTTTTTGGTATACTTACATACTTACTTGATTGGTCTTGACAATTCTTCTGTCAGGATTATAACCTAGCTTGTTACCCTATCCCTGTTGTGTGTATTAATTTTAGTCATGAGTGGCGGGACCTGCAGTTTAA